>PVID01010279.1:36554-62897 GCA_004025025.1 Tapirus terrestris | reverse complement strand
AGTCATGCATGAGCTGAAAGATATAATGTCAAGAGGCAATGTAGGAGGGAAAGGAAAGGTGACTTGTGGGAGGGGAGCAGGAATGGGAAGCAGGAGGCATTCCTCCAATCTTGCAGGGCTGTCCAGTCAGAGGTGTTGGCAGCTTAGCTCATGGTTGAAAAGAGGCATCTTGCTGCATATCCAGCAGCTGGAGCAATTTTGTAAGTCAACAATGAGGTGTGCCCAATCAGCAAAGAGTTTGGCAGACGACCTAAGGAGAAAAAGCTGTTTAGAGGGAGCTAAATATGGGCGATCATGACTGTCCAACGAGACTCACATGGTTGCAGTGCCTTGGGTTAGTATGGTAGAGGCCTGTGGTTTTAGACCAAGACAGCAATACCACACTGCTTGTCTAGTTGGGTTGGGTGCCTTAGGGGCAGTGGTATAGGATAAGGAATACACCAGAGGGAAAGGATGGTAGTGGCTTGGGGAATTTGAGGGCCAGGACTAGTGAATTTGGTAAGGCACTGGTGTAGGATAAGGAAGGCACCAGAGGGAAAGGATGGTAGTGGCTTGGGGAATTGGAGGGCCAGGACTAGTGAATTTGGAAGGTTTGGGTGGTCTTCCCATGATAAACGATGTTACTGTGATATCCTCTTCTAAGCTTTTCCCACAAGGGGCTAAGAGACCACACAAGTGGGGCCCCAGGGCCAAGTGACCATGTGGGTCCCAGCAGGGAATTCCTGTGACAGGCAAAAGGAAGTTGTTCTGAGTGCCTGTGGTTGTAGTTTTTCTACTTGATGGATTCTTGTCTGTAGGTGTGCTGTTGTATGTGGTCCTTGTGTCAACATCTGATATGCACTGGGTTGAGTATATCTTATATGTTCATTTACTTGATGTATTGCAGTTGTTAGGTGTCTTGTCCAGTGGACTGGGGTCCTGTCTTCTGTCATTAATTGTTCAGGAAACCATTCATTTGTTCCAACAGCCCTGTGGCTGTGGGGTTGTATGTCAGGTGAAAATGCCAAGGTATGCCCATTTGGTCAGCCCAAGTTTGTACCTGGTGGCCAGTAAACTAAGTACCTTGCTGGTTGTCAACATCTGTGAGGACATCATAAGCAGTGCAGAGGTGTTCTAGGCCTCTTATGATGGTCTTTTGTGTGGCCTGTTTGCTAGGGTATGCCTGCAGCAGTCCTGTATATGTATCTATGCAAGTAAGGGCAAGCCAGCAGCCATGAGAGACAGGTAAGGGTCCAATATAATTCATGTGCCAGTGTTGGGCAGGTTGGTTGCCTCTGGCAATTTGGCCTGCATCCTGGGAAATGGTCCAGGCTCTCTGAAAGGAACAAGTAGGGCATGCCTGGCAGGCCTGTACTATATCAGCATAGCAAAGGACCTGGAGGCCACAGGCCTTGGCAGTAGCACACATGTTCCTTTGTCTTTTCTCTCCAGTCTTCTTGTGTAGCCATTCTGCTACTCTCAGCTGGTACTTCGTCCAGGAGATGAATCTGGGCTAATTTGTCTACTTGTTGCTTTCATGGGGCTCTTGTCACCTGATGTTCAGATACATGATACACTGTTATTGTCATTCCCTGGATCACTGCCAGATGCCATCCCAGATCTCTGTCTCCTAAAATAGGAAACCATTGATAGTCCACTTTTGTTGTGACCACTGGGCTATCCACAGGGTGAACCCCTTATTGACTGCCCAACTGCCTGTCAAAGATGTATTCAGTTCTCAACTCAGTTCCATTGAGGTGGCTTGCAATTCAGCCCATTTCCTACTGTACCCAGAGCCAGAATCCAACCACATGCTGTCAGTCAAAGTCTGGATGTCCACTTCCATCCAATGGCTGCAGTTGCCCCTTGTGGAGCCTTCCATATACCAGGCTTCTGTCAGCCTTGCTCCCTCTCCTTCCTGTACATTTGGCAAGGTTTCATGCATAGGCACTTCATCCAATGGGTTTGTTTCTTCTGTGGTATGTGTTACTGTTCCTTGGATGGCATGCAATTGCAATTCTACAATTAAGAGACTATTAATAAGAGTTCCTCATTGCTGCAAGTACGGATGTCACTTTGCCAGTGTCTGTGTTTGGCTGTTCCTAAGTGGGGCTTTTGGAAAGCATCCTGAAATGGTCAGGTGTTCCCAGCAGGGAACAGGTTATGGGCTCCACTTGTTGGAAGGCCAAGTGAGCAGCACATAATTGTTGCTCCAGGGCATTATATTATCTTTCAGCCCCTTTCCACAACTGGGGGCAGAAGGCAGGGGAACTTGTTTTTTGCCTTGCTTCTGCCAGAGACAACACCTGAACCCCCTGAGTAACTGGAAACATCCAATTCATGTAGGTGTCCTTGTTTTAAAACACCCAAATACTGAATTTGTTTTACTGCTATTTTAGCCTGGGTAAAGGCCTCCTGGTGGTCCCCCAATCCCATATAACACTCTTTTGCACCAATTTATAAAGAGGATGAACTGGTCAGGCTGAATGGGAAGAAAGGGCACTGGTAAGCTAATAAACCCAGAAAGGCCAGTAGTTGTTACAGGGTGCTGGGTGTAGGGAAAGCCTGTATTTTATCTATAACAGCAGCAGGAAACACATTTGTGTAACCTGACCAGACAAGACCCAAGTATTTGACAGATAATCCAGGCCCTTGTAATTTGTTGTGGTTCACTACCCATCCTCACTGACATAGGTGGGTGATGAGGGAGCAAGAGACTTCCTGGAGGTCTGGAAAAGACTCAGAGGTTAACATGATGTCATTGGTATAGTAAAACAAGGCAATATTAGGGGATTATGTCCATCGGGCCAAGTCAGCGTTCACAAGACCATGACAAATTGTGGGACTATGGAGATATCCTTGAGGCGAAATATTGAAAGTCTATTGTGTGTCCTGCCAGATAAAGACAAATTGTTCTTCCAAGGGGATACTGAAAAAGGCATTAGCAAGGTCCAGAAAAAATGATATGTTACCAAGGCATCCCCTATCTTTTCTAAGAGGGAGGCTATTTTGGGGATGGCAGCATACATAGGCAGTGTTGCTTTGTTTTAATTATAGATAGTCCACAGCCATTCACCAGGAACTATCTGACTTCCGGATGGGCCACACTGGACTTTTAAGTGGGCTATATGTCAGTCTAATGCTTCCTACTTTTGCCAGTTCCCATGATTTCATCTTTTCCCCCTGATAGATGATATTGTTTTATCATCACCACACAACATTGTTGGGACAATTTGACCAGGATCCATTTGGTGTGTCCCAATGGATTTAACCAAGCAGAACTGAAGATGGAATTCTCCAGCAGCAGTCTGTAGGGTCAGGCCAGTGAAGACATCCATGCCCAGGATGTATTCAGGTATGGGGGTAATATATACCATATACTGTTTTGGTGGAAGACATCCTATCTGCAGCACTAGCAGCACCAGTTTCACCTTAACTGTACCTCCACTGTAACCATTTATGACAAATGGGACCATCAAAATGGGATGGATTTCCATGAATCAGAGTGCATTCTGCTTCTCTATCTGCTAATGCTAAGACCATCTGTTTCTTTTTAGTAGACCAGTTAATTGTTATTTCCACATCTGGCTTCTAGTCCCTTGATATCTGGGCCACCTGCATAGTGTTGCAGTGATGGGCCAGGGTCCCTTGGCCTTCCCTCTAGTCAAGGGGCATAGGGTGTTCCCAGGCTGTAGCTGGGGGTGCTGCTGGCTTGGGGTGATCTGTGGGTGGCCTCATGAATTTTTGTTTTGGCTCCAGCTTCTGCCACAAAAGCCACCAGAGTAGCTCTTAGGTGCTTGTCAATTTTCTCCAGAGGGTTGCCTGCTGCCACCATGTCCTGCCACATCTATCAACATGTTACTCTGACAGGGACCTTGGTAGTTTTGGCTCCTCTGTTGCCTCTTTCTCTGGGGCCTGGTAGCCCTCATTCCCCTCTGCCTGACCTTATCTGTGTCCTCCAGTTCAGCAGCAGCTTGGGCCACCTGAGACACTGGTAGACCTACCAAGGGGTTTAGGATGGAGACTAAAACCCAATACCATTGGCTTGGAGCCATCTGTAATATGGTGACTTTCATTCCTGCAATGAATAGTTCATTGTCAGGCCCTCAGTAATACTTGGCATAAATCACATATTTCATGCCTTGTTCCCTTAACAGATCCTGTAATTCTTCCATGGTCTGCCACTGGGCAGGAAGCATAGGTGTGTCCCTCTCATTAGACTAGGCCCCCTTACAGGCAGCCAGCAACAAACTTAAGAGGGAGACTGCTCAATCTTCATTCATGGCGCTATAGAGGCATTGCCATAAGGTAGGATGAGAAGTGATGGAAGCCATTTTGTTCATCTTCATCCTTGGCAGCAAAATACCCTCTGCTCCAGTATCACAGAGATACAAAAGCCACCCCAGGGTGCTTTCTCTCCCTTTCCTGTCTAAATTTATTCCCTATTTCTACCAGTTCAGTGTGGTATAATCCTGCATCGTAGTGTGCATATGGTGAACCAGTGGGGGCAGCTCCTGTGGATCTGCCCCTGTGGGTTGTGGCTGTTCTGATTTCATTTTTGGGGTCATGATTGGATGCACTGCCAAGGCAGGTACTTCTCATTAGGTCACCCTATCCTGCAGCAACATCACTTTCCTCACTACTAGATTCCCAAGGGTCCCATTGTTTGGGTTCCATTCTCATTGGGTCACAAGGGCTCACACCTTTCCCATGGTGGCTGTTGCCCCTTGATTTTAGTGAAACACCAGGCTAGGGTCTCCATTTTATCGTTAGACTTTCATAGATGAGTATACAGCGCCTTAGTTTTCTCAGCTTGCACCAGTCAAGTCTCTCTAACTTCATTTCATCCTGCAACTGCCTTACTTTTGCTATTGCTTCCATTGCAGCTTCTGTAGTGAGGAGGGGCTACCGCATAGCTGCAGGAACCATCAAGCCTTCTGATTTCTTCTTCTACACATCTATTGTGCCCAGGACTTCCCTTAGGCTCTTTGGTATTTTCACCATGTCCCCATACTCACACAGTGAGAGCTATCCATCTGTGATGGCAGCAAGGATTCTGGCCAATCTGGGATTTCCCTCACTGAGTTCCCCTTCACATTGCCCACCGTCTCAGCACTCTTGGGGGTTTCCTTTGTCTTCTGGCTGGCTCACCAATTGTATGACTGCTAGCGCAGCTCTGTGAACCATGATGCAAGAGTGCCAGAGAGACCAAAAAGAAGATCCAGAGATGGCATATGACATATAAGAATTTTGAGGGCATTTACATACAGGGAGTCTAGGAGTGGCTGGTTGGGTGGAGTTGTGCACCAGTACTGTAAACAGAGAGGGGGTGCTTAAGTAAGCAGGGGGACAAAGGTGATATGTTTGCCAAGAGGGACTGTCTTTGCCTGACCAGCATTCCAAAGACTAGTAGCTTGTATGGAATGACTGTGTGTTCCTTCAAGATGTGATGTTTAAGCAGGACCTGGATAATTGAAATACCGAATGGTTGACATCCAGTCCTGAAGGAGGCTAGGATGATGCATGGTTATTGTAGAGCACGCAGGCTATAGCCACACAAGTGAGACCCTACTATAGAATTTCAAGAAGTTCAACAAATTTGAACTACAATGAACCAAAACCCCACAATGAGACACATTATCAAACTGTCAAATGGAACAGAGAGAATCCTGAAAGCAGCAAGAGAGAAGTTACGTGTCACATATAAAAGATCCTTTATAAGATAATTAATGGATTTCTCAGCAGAAAACTTGCAGGCTAGATGATACATTAAAACAACTGACAGAAAAAAATTGCCACCCAAGAACACTATATCTGGCACAACTGTCCTTCAATATGAAGAAAAAATTAAGATGTTTTCCCAGATGAACAAAAACTGAGGGAGTTTATCACCACTGGACCTGCCTTATAGAAAATGCTAAAGTGAATCCTTTAAGATAAGACAAAACGGGCCTGCCCAGTGGCATAGCAGTTAAGTTCACGTGCTCCACTTCATTGGTCTGGGGTTTTGCAGGTTCGGATTCCGGGGGCAGACAGATACACTGCTTGTCAAACCATGCTGTGGTGGTGTCCCATATAAACTAGAGGAAGATAGGCACGGATGTTAGCCCAGGGCCAGTCGTCCTCAGCAAAAAGAGGAGGATTGGCAACAGATGTGAGCTCAGGGCTAGTCTCCCTCACCAAAAAGAAAAAAAAAAAGAGATGAGACAAAGGATACTAGACAGCAAAATGAAGTATATGAAAATATAAAGCTCTCTGGTCAAGGTAAATATATGACAAATATAGAATCCTGTAGCATTACCTTGAATTTTGGAACAGAAATTAAAGGACAAAAGCATAAAAATAACTATATTTCCATGTTAGTGAATATTCAATAAAAAGATTGATTTGTGACACCAATGACATAAATTGGGGTGTGCAGAAGTAAAGGAGTAGAGTTTGTATGTGAAAGAAATTTATTATCCATTTAAAATAGATTGTTACATGTTTATTTTATGTAATCTCTATGGTAATCATAAAGAGAATACTTATGGAAGGTACATAAAAGGATGAGATTAAATCAAAATATGTAATTACAAAAAAAAGCACAAAGGAAGGCAGAACAAAAAGAAAAGAGACAAAATAGCTGTAAGACATGCAGAAACAGTTTCTTAAATGGCAATGGTACGTTCTTCCCTATCAGTAACTAAATGCAAATAGTTTAAACTACTCAATCAGAAGACACAGAATGGCTCAATGGATTGAAAAAAGGAAACAAAGCATTTAACAAGCTGCTGTCTACAACAGACTCATTTCAGATCTAAGG
Source organism: Tapirus terrestris (assembly GCA_004025025.1). NCBI lineage: Eukaryota > Metazoa > Chordata > Mammalia > Perissodactyla > Tapiridae > Tapirus > Tapirus terrestris. The sequence continues at coordinate 56,113 of PVID01010279.1, read as the reverse complement.
CCAAAAGTATATGGGCCAAAAGTACATCGATGGAAAATAACGTTTCATGCAAATGGCAACCAAAAAAGAGTAGAGGTAGCCATACTTATTTCAGAAAAAGTAGACTTTAAGTCAAAAGAGACAAAACTGGACATTATATTATGACAAAAGGGTAACATAAATAGAAAACCTTCAATTATATCATATATACACCCTCTTAAAATGTCCTTTTTTGTCTCTTTTGACAGTATTTGTTTTAAGGCTATTTTTTGTGAAATTGCTTTGGCCATACCTGCTGTCTTATCCATCTATCTCTATCTATATCTAGATAGATCTAAAATCAGAGCTTATAAATATATGAAACAAACATCGACAGATTGAAGTGAGAAATACACAACAACACTATAATAGTAAGAGACATATACCCCACTTTCCATTAGGGATAGAACAACCAGACAAGAGATCAATAAGGAAATGAGACATGAACATTAATATAGACCAACAGACTTTAAACAATTAAAAGGTGAAAGAAGAAATTATAAGGTAAATTAGAAAATACCTTAAGACAAATGAAATGTATACACCTACATTAAAAATGTAGAATTTCAAATCAGTTATCTAACTTTACACCTCAAGGAACCAAAAAAGAAGAACAAGTGAACCATAAAAGTTAGCAGAAGAAGGAAATAAAGGTTTGAGCAAATGAAATAGAAAATAAAAAACAAAAGTGAAAATCAGTTGAAACTAATAGCTGGTATTTTGAAAGATAAGAAAATTGACAAACTTTTAGCTCAGTTAATAAGAAAATGAGAAAGAAGACTCAGCTAACAGATGAAAGAAAGCATGTTTTACTGATGTTACAGAAATGAATGTGATTATAAGAAAATACTATAGACAGTTATGCAACAAAAAAAGGGTAACCAAAGAAATAGATAAATTTCTAGAAACATACAACCTCATAAAAGTTTATCATTAAAAAAAAAAACCTGAACAGACATGCACCTACTAGGGCGATTGAATATGTAATCTAAAACCTCCCAACAAAGAAAAGTCTAGGACCACATGGTTTCACTGGGGAATTTTACCAAATATTTAAAGAAGAATTAACATCAAACCTCCTCAAACTCTTCCAAAAAATTGAAGGGTAGGGAACTCTTTGAAACTCAGTTTATGAGGCCAAAAAAGAGTTACCAAAGCCAGACAAAATACAAAGAAAAGTACAGATCAATATCTCTGGTGAATATTGCTACAAAAACCCTCAATAAAATATTAATAAGCCAAATTTAACAGCACATTAAAAGGATCATACAGGATTTATCCCTGGGATGAAAGGATGTTAAGTACAGGAAACTCAATCATAATACATTAACAGAATGGACAAAGATTGCATGATCATCTCAGTTGATGCAAATTTTGATTTGACAAAATTCAGCAGCTTTCCATGATAAACACAAAAAACAAAAACACACACTTAACAAACTAGGAATAGAAGAAAACTACCTCTATGTAACAAAAACCATTAAAAGCCCACAACTAACATCATACTCATCAGTAAAGAGCTGAAAGCTTTAACTCTAAGATCGGGAAATAGACAATGATGCCTACCTGTGCCATTTCTATTCAACAAAGTACTGGAAGCTCTAGCCAGAGGAATTAGGCAAGAAAATGAGATAAATGCATCCAAACAAGAAAAGAAGTAAAATTGTCCCTGTTTGCAGATGACATGATATTATCTGTAGAAACCTCTAAAGATTCCACAAAAATATTGTTAGAACTAATGAATGAATTTAGCCAAGCTGCAGGATACAAAAGCAATGTACAAAAATCAGTTGCATTTCTGTACACTGACAACGAACAATCCAAAAAGGAAATTAAAAAAAATATATATATCCTATTAACAATACATCAAGAAGAATCAAATACTTAGGAATAAACTCCACCAAGCAGACAACTGAAAACTACAAAATATCACCAAAAGATATTGAAGAAGACATTAAATGCTGAGATATCCTGAGTTCATGGATTGGTAGACTTAACATTATCAAAACTTAACATTATTAACTACTACTCAAAGTGATCTACAGATTCACTGCAATTCTTATCAATATGCTAATAGCATTTTATTTTGCAGAAATAAAAAACGTTATAAAATTCACACAGACTTAAGGGATGCCAAATAGCTAAATAATCTTTAAAAGAAGAACAAAATTGGAGGCCACACAGTTTCTGATTTCAAAACATATTATAAAGCTGTAATAAAACAGTGTGGTAGAGACATAGACAGACATATAAACAGACCATAGGCACAGAGTAGAGAGCACAGACATCAACATTCATGTATATAGTCAAATGATCTTTGACAAGGGTACCAATACCACATAATGGGTAAAGGACAGTCTCTGCATAAATTTTGTTGGGAAACTAGATACACAATGCAAAGAATGAAGTTAGACCTTTATCCTACACCACATACTAACATTAACTCATAATGGACTAAAGCCCTAACATATGGAAAAAATGTAACCCTCATACATTGTTGGTGGGAATTTAAATTGTTCAGCACTGAGGAAACTAGTTTGGTGGTTCCTCAAAAAGTTACATGTTGAATTTCCGTATGAGCCAGCAATTGTTCTAGTTACATACTCAAAATAATTGAAAACAGGGACTCTAATATTAGATGTTCATGTATATGTACTAGCACTACTCACAATAGCCAAAATGTGGAAAAAGCTCAGGTGTCTATTAATGGATGAATGGATTAAAATATTGAGGTATATACTGGAATGTTATTCACTCATAAAATAAATTGTGTTGACATAAGATATGAGGTAGATGAAGCCAGATTAGGTAAATTCATAGAAATAGAGTTCAATTGGGTGATTAAGAGGGGTAGTGTGGATGGTGAAATGGAGAGAAACTGCTTAGCGGGTGTACGGTCTCATTTTAGGATAATGAAAATGTTTTGGATCTACATAGAGGTGGTGGCGGACAACACTGTATATGCACTAAGTGCCACTGCATTGTTTACTTAAAATGGTTCATTTTATGTTACATGAATTGACCTACGGTATAGCTGATTTGGAGTGTTTGTTTAGTATCCCCAATATTTGGGCCCCCTCTGAGACATTCTGTATTGACAAATTTTTGCATTTGCATTTTTCCCTCAAATAGGCCACATTTTTTGTGGGGTTTTTTTGCAAGTATCATAATTTTTACTGAAAACTGGACATTTAAAAAACATTCCATATATTTTATTGACATATAATTTATATACCATAAATTCACTCTTCAAATGAATATATTTCAGTGATTTTTAGTATATTTACAGGTTGTATAACACCACCACTATTTAATTCCAGAATACTGCCTTTATCAGAAAAATAAAATCTATATCCATTATAGATGTGGTTCCAGCCCCTGGCAACCACTAATTTACTTTCTCTCTCTATGGCACTGTCTATTTTAAACATTTTATATTTATATAAATAGACTATATAATAATATTTATATTTATTATATATTTATATTAATATGGTATAGTAAATATATAATAATTTTACCATACAAAATATAGTGCATATAATGTTATATAATAATATAAATAAGATATACATAATAAATTGTATATATATAATATGTGGTCTTGGATGTTTGACTTCTTTCACTATGCAGGGTAATTCATGCTGTAGCATGTACCATATTTCATTCCTTCTTATGGTTGAATAATATTCTATTTATGAATATACCATATGTAGTTATTCATTCATCCCTTGATGGATGTTTGTGTTGTTTCCACTTTGGCTAAACAATGGTGCTACAAAAATTCATGCACAAGTTTTTGTGTGGACATATGATTTCAATTATCTTGGTTAGAAACCTGAGAGTTGAATTGCTGGGTCACAGGTTAACTCTATGTTTAATACTTTGAGGAACTACTCAAATGTTTTCCACAATGGCTGCTCCATTATACATTTCTACTAGCAATATATGAGGGTTTCAACTTCTCCAATTCCTTGTCAACCTTGTTACTGTCCATTTTTTTCGTGTGGGGAAGAGCAGCCCTGAGCTAACATCCGTCGCCAATCCTCCCCTTTTTTGCTGAGGAAGACTGGCCCTGGGCTAAGATCCGTTCCCATCTTCCTCCACTTTATATGGGACGCCGCCACGGCATGGCTGACAAGCAGTGCGTCGGCGGGCGCCCGGGATCCGAACCCGCCAACCCCGGGCTGCCAAGCGCGGACTAAAACACTGCGCCACCGGGCGGCCCCTTCATTTTTTTTTATAGAGCTATCCTACTGGGTGTGAAGTGGATCTCACTGTGGTTTTGATTTACATTTCTCTAACTGAGATTTTGAGCATCTTTTTGTGTGCTTATTGGTCAATTATCTATCTTTTTCTTTCAGAAAAGTATATTCAAAATTTTTGCTCGTATTAAACGATTAAAATTGGGTTATTTCTCTTTTTATTGTAGTATTGTTAGGATTCTCTGTACATTCTTAGTACTAGACCCTTATCAGATATATAATAGCAAGTATTTTCTTCTATACTGAGGGTTAACTTTTTATTTTCTTAATCGTGTTCTTTGAAACACAAACATTTTACATTTTTCTAAAAATGTAAACCACTATGTAAACCAAAGTCATAAAAATTTACATCTATATTCTCTTTTAAGTATTTTATAGTGTTAGCCCTTACATTTATGTCTGATCCTTTTTTTAATAGGCTTTATGTTTTAGAACAGTTTTGATTCATAGTAAAATTGAGTGGAAGTTACAGAGATTTCTCATATACCCCTTGTCTCCACATATGCACAGCCTCTCCTCTTCCATCTATTTCTTGTTAATTTTTGTATATAGTGTGAGTTGTGTTTCAACTTCATTCTTTTGTACGTGGTTATCTAGTGTCTCAGCACTATTGGTTGAAAAGACTATTCTTTGTCCATTGAATTGCCTTGGCATTCTGGTCAAGAATCAATTGCTGTAAATGTATGGGTTTATTTCTACTCTCAATTATTTTCCATTGATCTAGATCTCTATCCTTATGCCAGGAAAAGTCGTCTTGATTCCTATTGCTTTGTTGGAAATTTTGAAATCAGTAAGCACAAGACCTTCATCTTTGTTCTCTTTCAAGATTATTTTGGCTATTCTGGGCTCCTTCCAACTTCATATGAATTTTAATATCGACTTGTGAATTAGTGAAGAAAGTCAACAGGGATTCTGGTAGTGATTATGTTAAATCTGTGTATTGCTTTGGAGAGTAGCAGCATCTTAACAATATTAAATCCTCCCTTCTATGATTATTAGATGTCTTTCCAGTTATTTTAGGCTTCTTTAATTTCTTTCAATGATATTTTGATGTTTTTAGAAAATTAGGTTTACATTTCTTTCCTTTCTTTTTTTTTCAGGGAGATTTTCCCTGAGCTAACATCTGTGCCAATCTTCCCCTATTTGTATGTGGGTCACTGCCACAACATGGCTGACTAGTGGTATAGGTCCTTGCCTGGGATCCAAACCCATGAATCCAGGCCACCAATTTGGAGCATGCCACGTTAACGACTAGGCCATGGGGCTGGCCCCAATTTGTTCCTTTTTAAAGCTGAATAGTAGTCCATTGTATGATTTACTACAGATTGTTTATCTATTCACTGTTGAATGACATTTGTCTTGATTCTAATATTTGGTGATCAGGACTAGAGTTTCTGTAAACACTGTTTTTTGTGTATGAGCACAAAATTTCACTTCCTTAAGCTAACTACCCAGGAGTGAGTTTTTGGCTATTAAGGTATGTGTATATGCAACTGTATAAGAAACTTTCAATATGATTTTCAGAATAGTTGTATGATTTTTTTATTCCCAACAGTAATTAATGAGAATTCTGGTTTCTTTGCATCCTTAGCAGCATTTAGTAGTGTCACTTTTTTGTCCTTCTTTCTAAATAGGTATTTAGTGATTAGGGCTGGGGCTAATGTAAGTGAAGTAAGATGACTAGGGCAAAACATTTAATGAAATAGTTACTTGTTGTCAGGCAATTACATGACCCTGAGAGGGAGTGTCTTCTAAAATTTTACACTACAGTTGTCTGCCTTGCTAATCCCAGGCTGCCTTTAGTACCAACCTTGTGGGTAGTATCTTTCCAGAGTTTGAATATTTTCCTAATGGCTGTTGAAAATGTTTTCATGTGCTTATTTTCCATCTTAACATCATCTTTGGTCAAGTGCCTGTTTTGACAGGGTTGTGTTCTGAGAGTTCTTTGTACATTCTAGATACTAGTCCCTTAACACATATCTGATTTGTAAGTATCTGCTCTCACTCTATAGCATTGTCTTTTCATACAGTTAAGAGTGCCTTTTTAAGAGCAAAGGGTTTTTCATGAAGTCCAACTTATAAAATTTTTTCTTTTATGTCACATTTAAGAACTCTTGTCTGATCCTGTTCACAAAGATTTTCTCATATAGTATTCTTATAAAAGGTGGGTAGATCTTTGATCCATCTTGAGATTTATTGTACACAGTGGGAAGTTTAGGTTACAACTCATTTTTATGCCCACAGATGTTCCATTTTTCCAAAATCATTTGTTTCAGGTGACTATCCTTTGAAGTGTTTTCAATCTTTGTTAAAAATCAATTGGTCAGATTCCTTGAAAAGTTAAACATAAAATTGCCATTTGACTCTGCAATTCCACTCCTGGGTATATACACTAAAGAGTTTAAAACAGATTTTATTAAATTTTCAAAAAATTATACACAAATGTTCATAGCAGCACTATTTACAATAGCCAAAATGTAGAAACATCCTAAATGTCCATTAGCTGACAAAAGGATCAATGAATTGTAATACACCATGCAATGGAATAGTATTCAGCATTTAAAAAAGGAATCAAATTCTGATACATGCTGAATCATGGATGAATTTTGAAAACATTACACTAAGTGAAGGAAGCCAGACAATAAAGGTTACATATTGTGCCATTTAATTTTTGTGAAATATCCAGAATAGATAAATCCATAGAGACAGAAGCAGATTATTGGTTTTCAGGAGCTGGGGGAGAAGGGATGAGAAGGTTGACTGCTTAGTTGGCATGGGGTTTTCTTTTGACTTGATGAAAATGTTCTGGAATTAGATCACGGTGATGATTGCATAACATTGTGAATGCACTAAATATCATTTATGGTAAAAGTCAATTGGTCGTATATGTGTGGTTGTATCTCAAAACTGGTTTTGCTATAGTAGTTCTTTTGCCTTCCCATTCAAATTGAGAATCAGATATATCTATAAAAATTTCTGTTGGAGTTGTGGTTAGAATATTGTTATATATATGAATCAATTTGGGGAGGTTTGATCTTTTATAATCTTGTGTCATTCAACACATGAATACAATATTTCGAACCATTTGTTTAGAGCATCCTTCATTGTTTTCTTCAACATTTCTTAGTTTTGTGCATGGAGATTCTGTATTTTGTTAATAATTTTGTTGAAATATTTAATCTTTGAAATCATTATAATTGGTATTTTTTAAAGATTTGAGGCTTCTCCTTGAACATTTTTATTAAATAGAAATATGACGTAATTTAATGTATGGAACATGTAGCCTGAGACTACTAAATTTACTTAGTGGTTTTTGGAGTTTTCTTGTAGATTTCTTGGGATATTCTAGGTAGAAAATTGTGTTATCTACAAATAGGAGTAGTTTTATTTCTGTCTTATTCATCCATATGCATTTCTTTTCTTGGCTTATTGCACTGGCTAGGATTTCTAGTACTGTGATGAATAAGAGTAAAGAGTAGTGTTTCCTTGACTTATTCATAATCTTAAGGGAAAAATATTTAAATGTGGTATTAGTTGTAGGTGTTTTGTAGCTTTCCTGTAGCAAGTTAAGGAATATATATTTTTTGTTTTATTTTATTAAAATTATGATACTAGACAATTTTTTTTTTTTACCTTTTGATCCCTTTCATCTATTCCTCCCACTCCCCCACCTCCCACCTCTGGCAACCACCAATCTGTTCTCTGTATTTATGAGCTTGTTTTTTTTTTTAGATTCCACATATAAGAGAATGTATTGTGTTTGTCTTTCTTTGTCTGACTCTTTTCACTTAGCATAATGCCACAAATGGTGAGATTTCAGTCTTTTCAAAGCTGAATAATATTACATTTTATATATATATATATATATATATACACACATCCCAAATAAATATGTGGCGTATATACATATACATATATATGTATATATATACATATATATACATATACATATATACATATATATACATATACATATACATATACATATACATATACATATACATACACATACACATATACATATACATATACATATACATATACATATACATATACATATATATATACACACACCACACTTTATCCATTCATCCATCTGTGAGCATTTAGGTTTCTTCAATACTAGCTGTGGTTAATCGTGTTGCAATGAACATATAAGTGCATATCTCTTTTTGAGTTAACGTTTTTGTTTTTTAAGACAAATTCAGAAGTAGAAGTAGTGCTTTCTTTTGTGTAGCTTTTATGGTGGCAGCTCTATGTATTACAACATACTTACCTTGTCACAGTGTAAGCAAATCAAATATCTTACCAATTCCAACTGAGTGTGAAAGAGTAACCATCACATAGGTCACATATGGTCTACTTTTGTTAATAGTATGACCACATATGGTCTACTTTTGTTAAAAATAGTAATATAGCATATCTACCTGCATTGAAATACTCTAAAGCCACATTAATATTTTGAATGTCAACCATAAATTTTGCAGTTGCACACACAAAAAGAATGATTATGTATTATCTATACTCAGATATTTACTATTTCAGAATTTCTTCACTGGTTTATGATTTTTCAAATATTTTTATTCTCTCTTCCTGAAGGAATTCCTTTAGCAATTCTTTGAGAGCAGATCTGATGGCAGTGAATACTCTTGTGTTTGTTCATTTGAGAATGTCTTTATTTCATCCTTATTTCTTAATAATTCTGAGTTGGTTTTTTTCTTCACTACTTTAAAATGTTGTGCCTCTTCTTTTTGTCCTTCATACTTTCTGATGTAAAATCCATTGTTATGTGAATCACCATTCATGACTACTTCAAGATTTTTTTCTCGAAAAAAAATTCTGAAAAAATTTTTTCTTGAAAAACAATTATCATTAATACCATTTATTTTTTCCAGATTATTGAGGTATAATTAACAAAGAAAAGTGTATATATTTAAAGTGTACAATGTGATGATTTGCTAAACATATGCATTGTCAATGATTACCACACTGAAGTAAATTAGCACATACATCACATCACGTAGTTACATCTCTTTGTGTGCATGATGAGGATGCTAAATATCTATCTCTTAGGCCATTTGAAGTATACAATGCAGTATTATTAACCATACTCACCTTGCTCTACATTAGACTCCTAGAACTTAAGAACTTCATACTGAAATTTTGTACACTTTGACCACCATCTTCCCATCTCCATTATTCATCAGCCCTGTCAATCACCATTATATTATGTTTCTATGAGTTTGACTTTTTTCTTAGATTCCATTTCTGACTGAGATCATAGTATTTGCCTTTCTCTATCTGGCTTATTTCACTTAGCATAATGTCCTACATGTTAATCCATTTTGTCACATGTGGCAGAATTTCCATCTTTTATGGCAGACTAATATTCCATTGTATATATACACAAGAATTTCCTTTATCCATTCATCTCTAAACAGACATTTATGCTATTTCCATATCTTGATAATTGTGAATAATGCTGCAATGAAAATGAGAGTGCAGATGTGTCTCTGAGGTACTGATTTCATTTCCTTTGGATATATACTCAGAAGACAGATTGCTAGACCACACGATAGTTCTATTTTTAGATTTCTGAAAAACCTCCTATTGTTTTCCATAATGACTGTACAAGTTTACAGTTCTGCCAAAAGTGTACAAAGGTTCCCTTTTTCCACATCCTTAGCAACTTTTGTTATTTGCTTGTTTTTTGACAATAGCCATCCCAAAAGGTCTGAGGTGATATTTCATTGTGGTTTTGATTTTTATTTCCCTTATGATTCATGATGTTAAGAACCTTTTCATATACTTGTTGGTCATTTGTATATCATCTTTGGAAAAATGTCTTTCAGGTCCTCTGCCAATTTTTCAATCAGGTTGTTTGATTTTTTGTTATTGAGTTGTATGTGTTCCTTATATATTTTCAGTATTAATCCCTTAGCAGATATATGATTTATAAATATTTTCTCCCATTCTTAATGTCTTGATTGTTTGCATTGCTATGCAGAAGCTTTTCAGTTTGATGTACTCCAGCTTGTTTATTTTTGCTTCGGCTGCCTGTGCTTTAGTTGTCATGTCCAAAAAATCATTACCAAGACAAATTTCAAGAAAAATTTCGCTATTTTCTTCTAAGAGTTTCACAATTTCAGGTCTCATAAAAGTCTTTAATCCATTTTGAGTTCATTTTCTGTGACTGGTGTAAGATAGGGGTCCATTTTCAGTCTTCTGCATATGGTCATTCAGTTATCTCAACCATTCATTGAAGACAACATCCTTCCCCGGAGCATGTTCTTGGAATCCAGTTGACTATATGTGAATGGATTTATTCCAGGATCTTGATTCTTTTCCACTTTTCTATGTGAGAGTTCAAATGCCAGTACCATATATTTTGTATTTATATAGCTTTGTAATAAAGTTTGAAATCAGGAAATGTGATGCCTCCAGCTTTGTTTTTTTCTCAAGATTGCTTTGGCTATTTGGGATCTTCTGTGGTTCCAAATAAATAACAGAATAGTTTCTTCCATTTCTGTGAAAAAATGCCTTTGGAACTTTTATAGGGATTGCATTGACCTGTAGATCACCTTTGGTAGAATGGACATTTAAGTAGTATTAATCCTTCCAGTCCATAAGCATGAAATATTTTTCCATTTATTTGCATCTCCTTTAGTTTCTTTCATCAGTGTCATAGTTTTCAGTTTACACATCTTTTACCACCTACTTAATTTATTCCTAAGGATATTATTCTTTTTGTTTCCACTGTAAATGGGGTTATTTTCTTAATTTCTCTTCCAGATCACCTATTATTAGCATATGGAAACACAATTGATTTTTGTATGTTGATTTCATAACCTGCAACTTTACTGGATTCATTTACTAATTCTATACTTGCTTTGGTGGAGTGTTTAAGGTTTTCTGTATCTAAGATTATGTCATCCTCAAAAGAGATTTCGATTCCTTTCCTTTTATCTTTTGTTCATGTACTATTGGTTGGTTTTTTTTTTTTTTTTTTTTTTTTTTTTTTTTTTTTTTTTTTTTTTTTTTTTTTTTTTGCTTAATGGTTTTTGTGAGGCTTACATAAAACACAATAGTAACTATCTGTTTTAAAGTGATAACAACTTAACTAGAATCTCATACAAAAATCCTATCTTTTTTACTTTCCCCTCATTCCATTTTATGTTTTTGATGTCACAATTTACATCTTTTCATACAGTGTGTTCATTATCATATTATTGTGTTATAAATATTTTAATGCTCATTAAATATACTAGCATTACAGTATTGGATTGTTCTGAATTTCACTATATATTTAGTTTTACCAGTGAATTTCATACTTTCATATGTTTTTATGTCATTAATTAGCATCCTTGCATTTCAGCTTGAAGAGTTTTTTTTAATAATTTTTCTCTGTGTGTGTGAGGAAGACTAGCCCTGAGATAACATCTGTTGTCAATCCTCCTCTTTTTTGCTGAGGAAGACTGGCGCTGGGCTAACATCTGTACCCATCTTCCACTACTTTATATGGGATGCCACCACAGCATAGCTTGACAAGCAGAGCTCCCGCCAGCACCTGGGATCTGGCCCATGAATCCTGGACTGCCAAAGTGTGAACTAAACGTCTGTGGCACTGGGCCAGCCCCACCCCCACTTTTAAGAACTTGTTTAAGCAGTTCTTGTAAGACAAGCCTACTGTTAATAAATCCATCAGCTTTTGTTTGCCTAAGAGAGTCTTTATCTCTCCTTCATTTCTAAATGACAGTTTTGCCAAGTAAAGTTTTCATGGTGGGCAGTTTTTTCTCTTATCACTTTCCATTGGCTCCCAGTTTTCTGCTGACAAATTTGCTGATATACTTGTGGGCATTCCCTTGTAGGTGATGAATTTCTTTTCTCTTGATGCTTTTAAAATTTCTCTACTTGTCTTTGATTCTTGAGAGTTTTATTATAATGTGTCTTGGCAAAGTCCACTTTGGGTAGAATCTGTTTGTGGACCTATGAAATTCATGTCCTAGATGTCCATAACTCTCCCAGATTTGTGAATTTGGGGAGTTTATGGGATCCCAGATTCCACAAAATTTGAGGAATCCCAGATTTGCAGCCATTATTACTCTAAATAGCTTTCAAACCCATTGTCTTTCTAGGAATTTGATAATCCGTATATTGTTTCCCTTGTTGATAACCCATAATTCACATATTCTTTCTTTACTCTTTATCATTCTTCTTTTTTCAATTCTGATTATACAGTCATGTGCTCCATGGTGACATTTCAGTAAATGCCAGACCATGTATATGACAGTGGTCTGGTAAGATTATAATGAAGCCAAAAAATTCCTATCACCTAGTGATGTCATAGACATCATAATGTCATAGAACAATACATGTTTCTGGTGATGCTGGTGTAAATAAACCTACTGAACTGCCAGTCATATAAAAGTATGGCACACAATTATGTACAGTATTTAATACTTGATAATGATATGAATGACTATGTTACTGGTTTATGTATTTACTGTTCTAAATTTTTATTATTTTGGAGTGTATTCTTTTTACTTATTAAAAAAGTTTACTGTAAAAAGTTACTATGTTGTGCCACAGCAGCCTTGTATATTTTGTGTTTATCACATCTGTTGATTGCAACATTTTCTTTTGTGCTTGATTTACTCTCACGTTGTTTTGTTTGTCATGATCCCTAAGCATACAAAATACACTGGTAGTGTTGCCAGTAGGAGGCCACATTGAGTGACTGACCTGGAAATGAATTTAAAGTGATTAAGGACTATGAGGGTAGAAAATCAGTAGTGCTTATTGCTGACCAGTGAGGCCTGTCCCATTCTACCATAGCTATGATCTTGAAGAACAAGAACAAAATGACAGAAGATGTTAAAGGATCCACCTCACTGAAAGCAATGAGACTAACAAAAATTTAAGAGGGGTCTATGTTAGACATGGAGAAACTTCTAATGTTCTGAATTGAAGACCAGACACAGAAGTATATCCCTCTCAGCACCATGGTGATCATGGCCAAAGAGAAAATTTTGTTTGTGATATTGAAAGAAGGGGTAGACCCAATCACAACTTTGAATTTACTGCTAGCTTTGGGTGGTTTATAAGTGATTCAAGAATTGTTATTCATTACATAGGTGAAAGGGAGTGGTCAACCTGCAAGTGCTGATGACAAGGCAGCTGAAGACTTTTTGGAAACTCTAGATGAGCTGACTGTGGAGGAAAGTTATTTGCCAGAGCAAATATTCAATATAGATGAAAACTCCCTATTCTGGAAACAGATGCCTCAAAGGACTTTTGTTCATAAGGAGGCCAAGCCAATGTGAGGTTTCAAGGCTTTTAAGGACAAGATAACAGTCTTGCTTGGGAGACTATTGCAGGCTTACAAATTAAAACTGTTTATAATCTAGTTTAGTGAGAACCTCAGTGTCTTCAAGCATATCAATAAAAACACACTGCCAGTGTACTACAGGAGCAATAAAAGTCATGTATGACAAAGGTCCTCTTCCAAAATGCCCTTCTGAATTGCTAGGCCAGTGAAATGGAGAAGCACTATTTTGAGAATAACCTACCTTTCAAGCTTTTGCTTATTGTGATAATGTCCCTGGACATCCTTGTTTTACTGGTGATTCTCATTCCAACATCAAAGTAGTCTTTCTCCTTCCAAACACCACCTCCTTGATCCAACCAATGAATCAAACAGTTATAGCAACTTTTAACATCTACTAACTGAGGAGGACCTTTGTCCAGGCTATTGCTGCAACTGAGGATGACACTGGTGCAACTCTGGAAGGATTAAAACATCTATGACTGCATCAGGAACCTTGCTTGGGGTTGGGGTGATGTCACCAAGTAGAGTATGAATAGCGTTCAGAAGAAGACACTGAAGAGGTTTATCCATGACTTCAAAGGATTTGTCAAGGATGAGGAGGTTGCAAAAATCAACAAGGCTCTCATTGAGATGGCAAACAACTTTAACCTGGGTGCAGAATAGGCTGACTTTGAGGAGTTGGTTCCTGAGAAATAGACTAATGAGGAGTTAGAACTGGAGCAGGAACACATAGCTGAAGAAGAGGCAGGAGAAAAGGAAACTGCAGGAGAAGAAAAAAGAAGGAAATTCGCTGCGAAGGGTTTAGGAGAAGATTTTGCAGACCTCAACAAACTCCTTAAACATTTTGAAAAAATGGATTCCAACATCGATATGTTTTCATTAATAGAGAGGAATGTTCACGGTGTATTATCTGTTTTTGAGCAAATTTATGATGAAAAAAGAAACAAACCAAGCAAACCACCATAGGTGTATTTCTGAAAAAAGTGAAACCCTCTGAATAAGAGCCTCAGGCAGGTCCTTCAGGACGTATTTCAGAAGAAAGCATTGTTATCGTAGGTAATGTTAGCTCCATGCATGTTATTGCCCCTGAAGATCTTCCAGTGGGACAAGATATGGAGGAGGGAGAGAGTGATATTAATGATCCGGACCCTGTGTGGGACTAGGCTAGCATGTATATTTGTGTCTCAGGATTTTTTAAAAAAGTTTAAAAAGTGAAAACAAAATTTTTGATAGAAATAAGATCATAGAATAAAGATATAGACAGATTTTTTTGTACAGCTTTACAATGTGTTATGTTTTAAGCTGAGTGTTACAACAGTCAAAAAGTTAAAAAAAGTTTGTAAAGTAAAAAAGTTATAGTAAAATAAGATTTATTATTAAAGAAAGAAAGATATTTTTTATACGTTTATTGTAGCCTAAGTGTACAATGTTTATAAAGCCTACAGTGGCATACGGTAATAACCTAGGCTTCACATTCACTCACTGACTCACCTAGAGAAACTTCCAGTCCTGCAAGCTCCATTCATGGTAAGGTGTATACAGGGGTACCATTTTTTATCTTTTATACCAGATTTTTACTGTATACCATTGTGTTACATTTGCCTACAGTATTTAGTACAATAACATGCTGTACAGCTTTGTAGCCTAGGAAAAATAGGCTATGTCATATGGCCTAGGTTCGTAGTATGCTATGCCATCTAAGTTGGTGTGAGCACACCCTATGATGTTCAGACAACAATAATATCACCTAACAACACATTTCTTAGATCATACCTCTGTCATTAAGTGATGCATGACTCTAATTTTAACTGACTTATTCTTAAGTTCACAGATTCTTTCTTCTGTTGATCAAGTCAACTATTGATGCTCTCAATAGCATTTTCCTTTTCATTCATTATATTCTTCAGCTCCAGAATTTATTTTTGGTTACTTTTTTTTTTTTTTTTGGCTGAGGAAGATTAGTCCTGAGTTAACATCTGTGCCAATTTCCTCTACTTTATATGTGGGTCACTGCCACAGCATGGCTGTCAAGTGGTGTAGGTCCATACCTGGGACCTGAACTCTTGAATCTAGGCCACCAAAGCAGAATGTGCCAAACTTAACCACTATGCTCTGGCCCCTTGGTTCCTTTTTAAATGACTTTTCTCTATTAAACCTCTAATTTTGTTCATGTAATGTGTTCCTGAACTTGTTTAGTTGTTTGTGTTTGCTTATGGTTTGTTGAACTTCTTTAAGACATTTATTTGAATTCTTCTTTATTCAATTTGTAGATTTCCATTTATTGGGTGTCAGCTACTAGAAAATTATTGTGTTCCTTTGAAAGAATCATGTTCTTTTGTGTTACATGTTCCTTGAAATCTGTGTTACTGTCTCTGATTTACTGTCTTGTTTATACTATTTATACTATACTATTACAGTAAGTAATTAAAGACTTTACTGCTACTGTCCTTTGGCTTGTTTTAACTGTTTACTGTGAAACATGGCAGCTCAGTTCCCTGCAGCTCAGTTAAGCCTTTGGCAATTATCTTCTCAATTTTTTTTTAAATTTTATGTTTTACATTTAGATTTGTGGTCCATTTTGAGTTAATGCCTCTAATCATTTTTTAATATATGAGTGTCCAATAGTTCCAGAACCATTTTTTGAAAAACTATCCTTTCTTCTTTGAATTGTCATTGCTCTTTTGTCAAAAGTCAGCTGATGGAGTGATGACAGCATCATGGTGGAGTGAGATACCCTCTTTGAATCTCTGCCCCTATGACACAACAAAAACATCATTCACATTCCAACAGAGGTCAATCAAACACTACAAAGGACTTTTAAGAAACCCCTGCTACCATACATAGGACGGTGGAGGCATGAGAAGCCCCAAAGGATGTGAGGAGAGGTAAGAAGTTGTACTTCCCCTCCCCAATTGATCAGCAAAGACAGACAGCGTGGCTCACAGACAGAGTGGGTAGGGACGGCCCTCTGCAGGGAAAACTATCACCCCCCAAGTGCTCTCACAGACTGTTGAGAGATCCCCACTGGGAAGTGATGATGGACTGTTTCAGGGGTGTGGCAAATGCCCCAAGAGAGCCAGAAAGGAAACTCCTGGGTTGAGCAGGAGTTAGAGAGAACCCCTCCCCCCACACACCCTTCATTTCAAAATAATCCCTCTGGGGACTGCAGTGGGCTCAGACACACCACTTGTGATCTCCTCCAGTGGCAGCAGGTGGAAACTGCAGGACCAACTTCAAGATGAGAGGAAAAAGTAAAGCTGTGGGGTCCATGCAAAGATTTGTTATGTCTACAGACCAAAAGGAAAATGACAAACACCCAGAAACCAACCCTGAAGTCACAGAATTCGATAACCTGAATGATAGAGAATTCAAAATAGCTATCATAAACAAACTCAATGAAATACAAGAGAACACACAGAAACAAAACAATGGATTCAGGGATTTCATCACAAAAGAGATTGAAGCCATAAAGAAAAACCAGTCAGAATTATTGGAGATGAAAAACAAAATGAACAAGATAGTGGAAAAAATGGAGTCTTTAAAGAGCAGAACTGACAATATAGAGGAATGAATTAGCATTATCAAGGATAGCCATGCAGAAACACTCCAGATAGAGGAGGAGAGAGAACTAAGGCTAAAAAGAAATGAAGAAATTCTTCGAGAAATATCAGACTCAATGAGGAAAAGCAACATAAGGATAATAGGTATTCCAGAAGGAGAAGAAAAAGAAAAAGGAGCAGAGATTTTGTTCAAAGAAATAATAGCTGAGAACTTCCCTGACCTAGGGAAAGAGATGGAAATAGCAGTGAATGAAATCAATAGATCACCTAAATATATAAACATCATGACACATAGTAGCAAAATTGACAAGATTCCACAACAAGAAAATAATATTAAGGGCAGCTAAACAAAAAAAAACAAAATAACATACAAAGGAAACCCATCAGGCTCTCAGCTAATTTCTTGACAGAAACTCTACAGGCTAGGAGAGACTGGAATGATATATTCAAAATCATGACAAACAAAAACTTTCAGCCAAGAATACTTTATCCAGCAAAAATATCCTTCAAATATGAAGGAGAAATAATAACTCTCCCTGATAAACAAAAACAAAGAGAGTTCATCACAAGACCCCCATGACAAGAAATGCTCAAGAAGGCCCTTAGGCCTGAAAAAAAAAAATGAGAAAGGGGATAAAAAGATTTCAGCAAGGAGAAAACAAGGAGACTAAACCAGAACAAACTACAGTTGCATAACATCAAAAATTAATTCAAGCTCATCACTGTAAACAAACACTCATGACACAAGATGGAATAAGTAGTGACAACAACAAATAAGGAGGGGAAGAGGAAAGGGACTGAATTGACTCAGCCTAAGGAAACAGGAGTCATCTGAAAATGTACTATCTTATCCAGGAGATTGCTTATATAAACCTCATGGTAACCACTAAACAAATAACCAGAAGAGAACCACACATGACAAATAAAGAGAAAACTAAGAGAATGAGCATGCAGAAATACCAAACTGAATTTGCAGTCCAAAACACATGTGACAAGAAACGAAGGAAATGCAAAAGAATCAGCAAATGAACAATAAAATAGCAACATTAAACCCTCACATATCAATAATCATGCTAAATGTAAAGAGATTGAATTCTCCAATCAAAAGACACAGAGTGGTGAGATGGATTAAAAACCAAGATCCAACAATCTGCTGCCTCCAGGAAACACATCTCAGCTCTAAAGACAAACACAGACTCAAAATAAAAGGATGGAGAACAATACTCCTAGCTAATGGCAAACAAAAGAAAGAAGGAGTTGCCATACTTATATCAGACAAAGTAGACTTCAAGATAAAAAAGGTAATGAGAGACAGAGAGGGGCAAATATAATGATAGAGGGGACACTTCACCAAGAAGACATAATAATTATAAATATCTATGCACCCAACACAGGAGCACCAAAGTACATAAAACAACTGCTAAAAAACCTAAAAGGAGATATTAACAATAACACAATAATACTAGGGGATCTTAACACCCCCCCCTTACATCAATGGATAGATCATCCAGACAAAAAGTCAATAAGGAAATAATGGACTTAAATGAAAAACTAGACGCGATGGACTTAATAGATATATACAGAGCACTCCACCCAAAAAAAGCAGGGTACACATTCTTCTCAAGTGCACATGGAACATTCTCAAGGATAGACCATATATTAGGAAACAAGGCAAACCTCTATAAATTTAAGAACATTGAAATCATTACAAGCATCTTTTCTGGTCATAATGCTGTGAAACAAGAAATCAACTGCAAGGAAAAAACTGGGAAAGGGACAAAGATGTGGAGACTAAACAACATGCTACTGAACAGCAAATGGGTTGTTGATGAAATTAAAGGAGAAATCAAAAGCTATCTGGAGACAAATGAAAAGGAAAATACACCATACCAACTCATATGGGATGCAGCAAAAGCAGTCCGGAGAGGGAAATTCATAGCAATACAAGCCCACCTTAACAAACAAGAAAAACCCCAAATAAACTGCACCTAACAGAATTAGAAAAAGAAGAAGAGACAAAGCCCCAAATCAGCAGAAAGAGGGAAATAATGAAAATCGGAGGAGAAATAAATTAAATTGAAACCAAAAAACAGTAGAAAGGACCAATGAAACAAAGAGCTGGTTCTTTGAGAAGATAAATAAAATTGACAAACCCTTAGCCAGACTCACTAAGAAAAAAGGGAGAAGAGTCAAATAAATAAAATTAGAAATGAAAGAGGAGAAATTACAACAGATACCACAGAAATACAAGGGATTATTAGGGAATACTATGAAAAACTTTACACCAACAAATTGGACAACCTAAAGGAAATGGACAAATTCTTGGAAGTGTACAACCTCCCAAAACTGAATCAAGAAGAAATAGAGAATCTGAACAGACCAATCACA
>PVID01010279.1:0-36454 GCA_004025025.1 Tapirus terrestris | reverse complement strand
GAAATGGTAATCAAAAACCTCCAAAAAAACAAAGTCCAGGACCAGATGGCTTCCCTGGAGAATTATACCAAACATTCAAAGAAGATTTAACACCTATTTTTCTCAAACTATTCCAAAAAATAGAGGAAGATGGAATACTTCCTAACACATTCTATGAGGCCAACATCATCCTGATACCAAAGCCAGACAAGGACAATGCAAAGAAGGAAAACTACAGGCCAATATCACTGATGAATATCGATGCAAAAATCCTCAACAAAATGTTGGCAAACTGAATACAGCGATACATCAAAAAGATCGTACACTACAATCAAGTGGGATTTATACCAGGGACACAGGGATGCTTCAACATCTGCAAATCAATCAACGTAATACAGCACATCCAACAAAGTGAAGAATAAAAACCATATGGTCATCTCAATCAATGCCGAGAAGGCTTTCAACAAGATCCAGCAACCATTTATGATCAAAACTCTCAACAAAATGGGTATAGAAGGAAAGTACCTCAACATAATAAGGGCCATATATGACAAACATACAGCTAACATCCTGCTCAATGGGGGAAAACTGAAAGCCATTCCTTTGAGGACAGGAACAAGACAAGGGTGCCCACTCTCACTGCTTTTATTCAACATAGTACTGGAAGTTCTGGCCAGAGCAATTAGGCAAGAAAAAGGAATAAAAGTACTCCAAATAGGCAATGAAGAAGTGAAACTCTCACTATTTGCAGATGACATGATCTTATACATAGAAAACCCAAAAAATTCCATTGGAAAACTACTAGAAATAATCAACAACTACAGTAAAGAGCCAGGGTATAAAATCAACTTACAAAAATAAGTTGCATTCTTATACACTAATGATAAACTAACAGAAAGAGAACTCAAAACGACAATCCCATTTACAACTGCAACAAAAAGAATAAAATATCTGGGAATAAATTTAACCAAGGAGGCAAAAGACCTATACAATGAAAACTATAAGACACTATTGAAAGAAATTAAGGAATAAATAAAGAAATGGAAAAATATTCCATGCACGTGGGTTGGATGAATAAATATAGCTAAAATGTCCATTCTACCTAAAGTTTGCGGAGGTCTGCACAGGACCTGGGATGTCCATGCCGAACCCGGAGGCCCTTGGAGGTCGAGGGTAAAAGGTAAATCTGTGAGGAAATTGACTTTTGCTCCCTTACTGTAGTGACCCCAGGTGAACTGGTTTCAAGCCGCAGTAGGGTATCTGGGAACGACGAATAACAGCACCAATGTTGGGGCTGTTTACTGGTTTCCAGAAATGTGGAGAAGTTGGTAATAATAATTGTTCAGAAGTGGTTTTGCAAATGATGTCGGCAGATGTTGAGTAAGAAGAAAACATTGTCTCCGTTCATTCAAATATCACACAAATAGTTATCTGAGGTCCAACAAGAAATTATATTTCTAATTGGTGATTTGTAGTTTAGTACTGTGTGCCAGCTTATCATGCAACAATGCGGGATATTTGGAAGTGGATGGCAAGATGGGGTATAAAGAAAACTGTCTATAAAATAAAAAGTTAATAGTACTGATGTTATAAAATATACAGTATTTTTATCTTTATTAAAATATAACATTTAAGTTCTTTAAGAAACTTGTCACCTTTGGTTCACACAAATTGGGCTTGTCAATTTTATATGTTCTTTACTGACACTTGTCACTCACTATAATTTCGGCTTCGGATGGATGTACTTCTGTTGTAAAAGAACAAGAATAAATGGGGAAAAAAGTAATTCAAAAAACTTTGCACCTTTGTTTTACATCTGGCTAAAAGGTAAGAGGATTTAATTTTTTCTTCACTTTAAAAAGAATTTACACTAGTATATGGAGCACTGGCAAGAAGCAAAAAAATACTTTCATTTCTGGCTTTTGAGAGGAAAGTTTAATTTTTAAAAAACATTACATAGTATTTCAAAATGTGTCATCAGTCAGATTCTTTTTGTGAACTCTGGAAAAATGCAGCAATATGCACATACATAATTTTAAATCACTGTGTCTTATGAAGTATTCCAACTTACAATTTTTTCTAAAGTGGTGGCCTGATGAAGGGAATATTTCACTTCAGTCAAGGTAAATAATAAGTAGATGATTTTCACCTTTACTTTTGATGGAATGTAATAGTCTATGTTCAGTGTGGTAGGCATTTTCTGAATTTCTCCCATTGATCCCTTCTTCATAGAATTCAGCCCTTACATAATCCCTTCCCCTTGAATGCTGGTTGAAAATAGTAACCTGATTCTGCAGACTAGATTGTAGCAAAAGTGATGGCATATTGCTTCCAAGAATAGGTTACAAAAAAGACTCTGGCTTCTTTCTTGTTTGCCCTCTGTTGCTCTCTTTCTTGCTGGCTTTGTTGGAAGCTGTCTACCATGTTGCGAGCCACCTTATGGAGAGGACTACATGGCAAGGAACTGAAGAAGGCCTCTGGACAACAGCCCATGAGAAACAGACACTCCATCCACAACCTGCAAGGAACTAAATTCTGCCGGAAGCCACTTGTGTGAGCTTAGAAGTGGGTCCTCCCCCAACTCTGATTTGAACCTTGAGATGGCTGCAGCCTCTGCTGATACCTAGATTTCAGTCTTGTAAAAGATATCAGAGCCCGAGAACCTAGCTAAAACTTCCAGATTCCTAACTGACAAAATCTGAGGTACTAAATGTATGTTGTTTCAAACAACTAGGTTTTTGAGTAATGTGTTAAACAGCCATAGGTAACTAATACACTCAATTTGAATTATCTTTCATGTGTTTGTTTTAAACAATTTTCTTCTTAATTATGAATACCCCACTGGGTACAGTTTAAATTGGAGAAAAGAAAGTTGATATCGAGGATGTTCAGTCATTTTGCTTGGTAGGTTGTATATGTTCATATTAAATCTTGATTGTCATCCTACGCTATGGATAGTATTAACCCCTTGTACAGATAATTTCTCTAATATTGGTGTTCTTCAGTAACTTTCTTAAGGAAGAAACACAGCTGGTAATTTGCAAAACTAGAATTCAGATTCAAGTGTATCTGACTGTAAAGCATGTGCTGTTTCTTTTATGTATGTATGTATGTTTTTTAAATTGAAGTATGGTTGACATACAATATTGTATTAGTTTCAGGTGTACAATGTGGTGATTCAACATTTATTTACATTATGCAGTAATTATTGTAATAAAACTAGTAACCATCTGTCATCATACAGAGTTAATATGATATTATTGACTATATTCCCTATTTGTACATTATATCCCCATGACTTATTAATTTCATAACTAGAAGTTTATGCCTCTTTTCCCCTTCATATATTTCACTCTTCTCCCCACTCCCCACTCCTTTCCTCTTTGGCAACCACCAATATGTTCTCTGTTTCTGTTTTGTTTTATTATATATTTTTTAGATTCCACATACAAGGGAACTCATATGCTACTTTTCTTTCTCTTTCTGGCTTATTTCACCTAGCATAATAGCCTCTAGATCTACTCATGTTGTCACAAATGGAACAGTTTCATTCTTTCCTATGGCTGAGTAATATGCCATTGTATATATTTATGACATATCCCTTATCTCTTTGTTGACTAATAAACACTTAGGTTGTTTCCGTCTTGGCTATTATAAATAATGCTGCCAAAGTAATCTACAGATTCAATGCAATCCCTACTGAAATACCAGTGGCATTTTTCAGAGAACTAGAACAGATAATCCTAAAATTGGTGTGGAACCGCAAAATACTCTGACTACCCTAAGCAATTCTGACAAAGAAGACCAAAGCTGGAGATATCATGCCTTCTGATTTCAAACTGTGCTATGAAGCTAATCAGAACAGTGTGGTACTGACATAAAAACAGAAACATAGATCAGTGGAACAGAAAAGAGAGCCCAGAAGTAAACCCCCATGTATATGATCAATTACTCCTTTACAAGGAATATACAATGGGGAAAAATAGTCTCTTCAATAAGTGGTGTTGGGAAAACTGGACCACTTCCTTATACCATATACAAAAATAATCTCAAAATGGTTTAAGGACTTGAATGTAAGACCCAAAACCATAAAACCCCTAGAAGAAAACATAGGCAGTAAACTATTTGGCATTGGTCTTAGCAATATTTTTTGCATATGTCTCCTTAGGCAAGGGCAGCAAAAGCAAAAATAAACAAGTGAGAATACATCAAACTAAAAAGATTTTGTACAGCAAAGGAAACCATAAACAGAATGAAAAGGCAACCTACTGAATGAGAGAATGATATATTGATAAGGGGTTAGTATCAAAAATATATAAAGAACTCATACAACTCAATATCAGAAAAACAAATAATCCAATTAAAAAATGGGCAGAGGACCTGGATAGACATTTTTCCAAACAAGACATGCAGATGGCCTACAGGTTCATGAAAAAGTGTTCACCATCACTAATCATTGGGGGAATGTAAATCAAAACCACAATGAGATATCACCTCATAACTATCAGAATGGCTTTTATCAAAAAGATAGCAAATAAGTGTTGGCAGGGATGTGAAGGAAAGGGAACCCTTGCGCACTGTTGATAGGAATGTAATAGCACAGCCACTATGGAAAAGAATATCAAATTTCCTCAAAAAATTAAAAATAGAACTATCTTATGATTCAGCAATACCTTTGTGGGTCTTTATCCACAGAAAGTGAAAACACTAGTTTGAAAAGATATATGCACCCCTATGTTCATTGCAGCATCATTTACAATAGCATATGCTCTTTCTACTGTGCATAGCATCCAGATGAAGAAACTGAATGACTTAACCCGTTACTTAGAAGTGCCTTCCAAAGTAATCATTTCCTGACTTTCTATGCCATAAATTAGTTTTGCCATGTTTTATAGTTTGTCAGAGGAATCCTACAGTATGTACTCTGTTGTGTCTGACATTTTTTTGCTTAATATTTTTAATTTGAGATTCATCTGTATTGTGTATGGATTGTTCCCATTGTACTTCATTCTGTTCATCATTCTATTGTTGATGGACATTCAGTTATTTCCTGGTTTTGGGAAAACATCATTATGAATTTCATTTGCAGTAGACAAAGATACTTAGACGCAAAAAGTAATAACTATAAAAAGTGAAAAATTTACTAAAATTTAAAACTTCTGTTCATGAAGAACTTAAGAGAGTAAAAAGGAAAGCCACAGACTGGGAAAAGATACTGGGAATACATATATCTGACAGAAGACTCATCTTAACAATATAAAGATGATCTATGAAACAATGAGAAAATAGCCACACAACTCAGTAGGGGGAGAAAAACCCCAGACATTGTACAAAAGAGTATATTCAGACATAAATAGTAATATGGAAAAATGCTATCCTCTCAGGGAAATGCAAATCAAAATTACAGTAAATACTACATACTACCAGGATCACTAATATTTAAAAGACAAAAATACTAAGTGGTGGCAAGGATATGGAATAACCAGAACTCTCATATATTGCTTGTTGGGAGTGCAAATTTATACAACCACTTGGGAAACTGATAGCAATAGCTCTAAAGAAATTGCCTTATGACTTAGTAACTCCACCCTAATGTGTGTGTTCACCAGTAATATATACATATACTCACCAAAAGATATTTCCTAGGTGTTAATTCACAGTGGCAGTATTCTGAATACCCTTACACATTAATTAATGATAGCACTATTCAGAATTGCCTTACAGATATTTAAGATCTTGTTTAAAAGTTTTCATAAGTGTAAATACCAAAAGTATAATGTCTGACATTTCTAAATATTGAAAAATTTTTTTTCCACTGAGGAAGATTCACCCTGAGCTAACATCTGCTTCCAATCTTCCTTTTTTTGTGTGTGTGCTGCCACCACAGCATGGCTACTGACAAAGTGGCGTGGGTCTGTGCCTCGGAGCACGCCAAACTTAATTACTAGGCCACTAGGCCTGGCCTCCTGTTATTTTAAAATAATGCTTTTGTTATCTTTAAATGTATTCAAAGGAATCTAAGTAATAGAGATTTGTTACCAACTATTGTTCATTTTAAAAAATGAGCAAGCTATTCTTTGAGGCTGTATTATTCTAATATTATTTTTTACAGTTATATCATTCCTTTATTTTTCCTAGAACTAATATTTGTTTCCTATGTCTCCAAAGAATTTTACCATAATGTATTTTATTTTTATAATTGAAACTTTTATTGATGCTCTTATTATACTTTTCTGCTACAAAAATATGTATGTAAATTGAAATAAGTTTTTTCTTTTCATCATAAACCTTTAAAATGTTAACTTTTTCTTCTAGGAAATAATGTTTATTATAATTATTGTAAGTACACACTCAAAATAACGTTAATATGATAAACCTCACTATCTCCTTCTCCCCATCTTACTATAAGCATCTCCATTTTTTCAGTTGTTCAGGCCAAAAACTGTGGTTAACTCTTGACTCTTTTTTCTTTCATAATTTATAACCAGTCTGTCAGTAAATCATGTTGGCTCTCCTTGCATTATAAGTATTCAGAATATGGCTATTTCTTGCCATCTCCACTCATGTCCAAACACTTATCATTTCTTTTTTGTATTATGGGAATAGTCCCTTACTGTTATTTTTGCTTGTGTTCTTGGCACCTACATCTTATCATCAGTGCAGCAGCTGGGATGATATTTTTTTTAATTTAAAAACTTTTTTGAAAAGGTTAGGTTTTGTTACACCAAATTTACACATGCTTTAGTGGCATATCATCTCGCTCAGCCAAAGTCCTTACAAAGGCTAAGAAGGCCCTATCTGATTTACCTTCACTTAACCCTTATTACCTTAACTATTTGTTTTTTATTTTTTATGTATTTCATACCACATTTGTTGCCTTGCTTTTCCTCTAACATGCTAGATAAAGTTCTGCTTTAGGTGTTTGCACATCTAGTTCCTGTAGATGTGCAATTGATACTATCTTGGATATTTGCATGGATTGCTCCCTTACTTCTTTTGGTCTTTATCATGTTTTTGAGGCTTTTACAGCCCACTATTTAAGTTGCAGTTTCTTTCTTCAATCCTCATGTGTATTTATGGGTTTATTTTTGTGCATAGCACTTAAAACTCTGACATGTGACCTACTACTATTGTGAGACTACTTCACCTAGGCTTTTAAATTCTATGAGGGATTTTCACTTGTTTTGTTCACTGGAAATATGCAGCATATTTTATCACCCAGTAAAGATTTTTGAATGAGTGTTAAAAACTTTGGTAAAAATTTAATAATCTCTTGTAAAAATGCATATCATACATGAGATCAGCTGTGCATTTCCCCCAGTTAGTTCATATATACTTAGATAAATATTATTGTTAGATTGAGATAGGATTCAGTTTCAAATCTTCCAATTTTTGTTTTTTATAAATACATACATTCTGAGGAAAACTGTTTAACAAAATACAGTAAATGGTAATTGTAGGAATTTTGTTATAGTGGTGTCACTCTTTTTTTTTCTTCATCTTTCCAAGGTAAATGCCCCAAAATGCATAGTGATCTGTCATTGGAATTATATTTTTCCCTACTATGTTAGCCATTAAACATGTAAAGTTCAGTGTTAAGTATACTGACGTTGTTATGAAACAGATCTCTAGAAATTTTTCATCTTGCAATACTATAACTCTATACCCATTGAACATCAACTTCTGTTTATCTATCTATGGACATTTTGGTTAACCACAGCTTGCCTGTTGTGAATAATCCTGAGTTGGACATAGGAATATAAATATCTCTTTGAGATCTTGCTTTGAATTATTTTGGATACATACTTAGATGTGGGATGACTGGGACATGTGGTAATTCTATTTTTAATATTTGGAGGATTTCAATACTGTTCTCTATAGCGCCTGCACCATTTTATATCCCCACCAACAGTGCATGAGGTTTCCAAATTCTCCACATTCTTGCCAATAACTGTTATTTTCTGTGTGTGCATATTTGATAGTAGCAATCCCAGTGTGTGTGAAGTGATATCTCATTGTGATTTTGATTTGCATTTCTGTGATGCTTAGTGATGGTGAACATCTTTTCATATGCTTATCAGCCATTTGTATATCTTCTTTAGAGAAATACTTATTGAAGTCCTCTGTCCATTTATAATCAAATTATTGGGGTTTTTTGTTTATTTGTTTATGTAGTTGTAATTTTTAATATATTGTGGATATTTACCACTTATCAGCTATATGATATGCAAGTATTTTCTCCCTTTTTGAAGGTGGCCTTTTCAGTCTGTTGGTTGTTTCATTTGACATGCAGAAATTTTTGTTTGATACAATTTTATATTTGCTTTTGTTGCTATGTTTTTGGTGCCATATTTGAGAATTCATTGCCAATTCCGGTATCTTGAAGCTTTTCCTCCATGTTTTTTCCCAGGAATTTTATGGATGTAGATCTGATAATTAGGTCTTTAATCCATTCTTTTAATTTTTGCGTATGGAATAAGCTATATTCAGCTTCAATCTTTTGGATTTGTATATCCAGTTTTCCCAACACCATTTGTTGAAGAGAATGTCCTTTTCACACTGAATATTCTTGGCACCCTTGTTGAAGATCCTCTGACCATACATACACACAAAGGTTTATTTCTGGGTTCCTTTGGTCTTTGTGTCTGCTTTTACATTGGGACCACACTGTTTTGATTACTTTGTAACATGTTTTGAAATAATGAAACTGAATCCTCCAAATTTAGTCTTATTTTTCAAAACTGTTTTGGCTGTTTGGGTGTGTTAGGATTCCATGTGAATTTTATGGTTATTTTTTCTATTTCTGCAAAAGACAGCATTGGGATTTTGATAAGGATAGTATTGAATCTGTACTTTGGGTAATATGGACATTTCAACAATATTAAGTCTTCCAATCCATGAACAGAGAATGTCTTTCTATTTATTTGTGTCTTTAATTTCTTTCAGCAATGTTATGTAGTTTTCTGTGTACAAGCCTTTTACCTCTTTGGTTACATTTGTCACTAAGTGTTTTACTTTTTTGATGCAAATATAAGAATTGTTTTTTTGACTATCTGTTTTGGACTATTCATTGTTAGTGCATGGAACTGCAGCTTATTTTTGTGTTGTTGATTTTGTATCCAGTAACTTTGCTGATCAGTTATTATTTCCAACAATTTTTTGGTATGGAATAAGGAGGGCTTTTTCATATAAGAGCATGTCACCAGCAAACAGAGATAATTTTACCTCTTTCTATCCAATTTTGATGCCTTTTATTTCTTTGTTTGCCTAATTGCTCTGGCTATAAATTTTGGTATTATCTTGAATACAAGGGGTGAAAGTGAGCATCATCTTTTTTCCTAATATTAGAGAAAATATTTGCTTTTCACCATTGAATATGATGGTAACTGAGAGCTTTTCATATATAGCTTTTATTACAATGATGTAGTTTCCTTTACTCTTAGTTTGAATATTTTTATCATGAAAGTGTGTTTCATAAAATGCTTTTCCACATTAAATTTGGCAATCATGTTGTATTTGTCCTTCATTCTGTTAACATGGTGTATCATATTCATTGATTTTCACTTTTTGAACCATCCTTCCATTTTACGAATAAATCCCACTTGGTCATGGTGTATAATCTTTTTAGATTGGTGTTGAATTTGGTTTGCTAGGATGTTGTTCAGGAATTTGCATTCTTATTCATCAGGGATATTGGTTTGTAGTTTTCTTGTAGCATCTTTATCTGGCTTGTTATTAGTATGATGTGGGCCTCAAAAAATGAGTTAGGAAGTGTTCCTTTTTCTTCAAGTCTTGGAAGAATTTGAGAAGTATTGGTTTTATTTCATTTTTATTTATCTTATTTTATTGAGTTCACATTGGTTTATAATGTTATATAAATTTCAGGTTTACATCATTATATTTAGGCTTCTGTATAGACTGCATCATGTTCATCAACAAAAGTCTAGTTGCCATTTGTCACCATATATATGTGCCCCTTTATCCCTTTCACCCTTCCCCCACCCCTTACCCCTCTGGTAACCACCATCACTTCTTTGTATCTAATTGTGTGCTTGTTTATCTTCCTCATATGAGGAAGTCATTCAGTAACTATCTTTCTTTGTCTAACTTATTTTGCTTAGCATAATACCCTAAAGGTATATCCATGTTGTTGATTTCATACTTTTTTATGGCTAGGTAGTATTCCATTGTATGGATATATACCATATCTTCTTTATGCATTCATCTATTGATGGGCACAGGTTGTTTCCAAGCTATTGTGAATGATGCTGCAGTGAACTAGGGGTGCATATATCTTTTCAAATTAGTGTTTTCATGTTCTGTGGCTAAATACCAAGAACAGAAATAGCTGGATCATATGGTATTCCTAATTTCAATTTTTCTGACAAATCTCCATACTGTTTTCCACAGTGGCAGCACTAATTTGCATTGCCACCAGCCGTGTATGAGGATTCCCTTTTCTCCATATACTCCCCAACACTTGTTATTTCTTTTGTTTTTAATAATAGTCATTCTGATGGGTGTTAGATGATATCTCACTGTGGTTTTGATGTGCATTTTCTTAATAATTTAGTGATGTTGAACATGTGCCTGTTGGCCATCTGTATACCTTCTTTGGAAAAATGTCTGTTTATATCCTCTGCCTGTTTTTTGATTGGGTTGTTCTTTTTTTGTTGTTGAGTTGGTATGAGTTCTTTACATATTTTGGATATTAATCCCTTATTGGATACATGATTTGCAAATATTTTCTTTCAGTTGGTGGGTTGTCTTTTCATTTGTTGATGGTTTTCTTTTCCATGTAGAAGCTTTTTAGTTTGACCTAGTGCCATTTGTTTACTTTTTCTTTTGTTTGCCTTGCTTGAGGAGACATCACATTGAAAAATGTACTGCTAAGACTGATGTCAGAGAGCATACTACTATATTTTCTCTTAGGAGTTTCATGGTTTCAGGTCTTAATTCAAGTCTTTAATACATTTTGAGTTAATTTTTGTGTATGATATAAGATAATGGTCAACTTCCATTCTTTTGAATGTGGCTGTCCAATCTCCCCAACACCATTTAATGAAGGGACTTTCCTTTCTCCATTTTATTTTCTTGGCTCTTTTGTTGAAAATTAGCTATACATAGAAGCATAGATTTATTTCTGAACGCTCAGTTCTGTTCTATTGATATGTGTGCATGTTTTTCTGCCAGTACCGTGCTGTTTTGATTACTATAGCTTTGCAGTATGTTTTGAAATCAGGGAGTGTGATGCCTCTAACTTTGTTCTTTTTCTTCAGGATTGCTTTGGCTATCTGTAGTTCCATATAAATTTCAGGAATATTTGTTCTTTTTCCATGAAAAATGTCATTGGGATTACATTGACTGTAGATTGCTCATGGACATTTTACCTATGTTAATTTTTCCAGTTCATGAGCCTGAACTGTCTTTCCACTTCTTTATGTCTTCTTCCCTTGCTTTCAGTAATGTTCTATAGATTTCAGTGTATAGGTCTTTCACCTCCTTAATTAAATTAACTCCTAGTATTTTATTCTCTTAGTTGCAATTGTAAATGGGATTGTATTCTTGATTTCTCTTTCTGCTATTTCATTGTTAGTGCATAGAAATGCAACTGATTTTTGTATCCTGCAACTTTACTGTATTTGTTAATTATTTCTGATAGTTTTTTGGTAGATTCTTTAGGGTTTCCTATATATAGAATCATGTTATCCACAAATAGTGATAGTTTTACTTCTTCCTTTCCTGTTTGGATACCTCTGGTCTCTGGCACCAGTGTGCTTTTTGAAGCCTCTAGTAAGGGGCCCCCCACCACTGCCAGGTGTATCCACCTTTTGAGTCACTGGCAGAGATGTAGGGGGTTTGCCCTGTCAGTTCTACTGCCTCCTGGAGGACTAGTCCACCCACCTTATATATGGTTGTGTGGATCTCTCTGGTGCTCTGGTATGCTGTGCAGGGAGTCCTTTTTTGGTCAATGAATGTAACTTAGCAGGGAGAGACAAAGGAAACAACACACCCACCAAGGTGCTGACATTACACTGAGAGAATTGGTTTTAATTCTTTAAATACATGGTGTTTCACCAGTGCTTACTGATTCAAATTCTACTAGTTATAGGTCTGTTCAGGTTTTTTCCTTGTTTTTAGTTTTGGTAAGTGGTAAGATTTTAGGAATTAATCTATTTTTTCTAAGCTATTCAATATGTTGTCATAAAACTCTTCATGGTATTCTCTTACCATTCTTTGCATTTATGTGGCATTAATTGTAATGTCCTCTTTATTATTTCTGGTTTTAGTTATTTGAGTCTACAGGAATACCTTGTTGTTTTTTCATTGTTGTTGTTTGGTATGAAGACTAGCCCTGTTGCCAATCCTCCCCTTTTTGCTGAGGACCCTAACACCCATGCCCATCTTCCTCTACTTTATATGTGGGATGCCTGCCACAGCATGGCTTGATAAGTGGTGCATAGGTCCATGTCTGGGATCTGAACCTGTGAACCCCGGGTCACCAAAGTGGAACACATGAACTTAAAAACCATGCCACCAGCTGGCACCCAGGCATACCTTGTTTTATTGCACTTTGCTTTATTGTGCTTGCAAACATTGTGTTTTTACAAGATCCTCCACCAGCAAAAAGATTATGACTTGCTGAAGGCTCATATGATGGTTGGAATTTTTTAGCAATAAAGTATTTTTAAATTATGTGCTTTTGTTTTTTAGACATAATTCTATTGCACACTTAATACACTACTGTATAGTGTAAACAACTTTTATATGCATTGGAAATGAAAACAATTTTTGTGACTCACTTTATTGTGAAACTCACTTTATTCCAGGGGTCTGGAACTAAACCAGCAATATTTCTGAGTTATGCCTGTGCTCCCTTTTTTTCTTAATCAGGCTAAGAGCTTGTCAATCTTGTTGATCTTTTCAAAAACCAACTTATAATTATTTTGATTTTTTTTCTGTTGTTTTCTATCTGTATTTTCCTCTACTCTACTCTATTTTCCTACTCTAATTTTTGTTATTTCTTTCATTCTGCTAACTTTGGGCTTAGTTTGTTCTTTTTTTCTAGCCCTGATTTTGAGGAGTGAAAGTTACATTGTTGATTTGAGATCTTTCTCTTTTAATTTTATCAACTTTCCTCTTAGTACTGATTTTATTGCATCTGATAAGTTTTGTATGTTATATTTTCATTTTTGTTTGACTCCACATATTTTCTAATTTTCTTGTGATTTCTTCTTTGACCCATTGTTTATATAAATTGAATTAATTCCATATATATTTGGATTTTCTTGTTTTCCTTCTGCAGTTAATTTCTAGCTTCATTCCATTGTATTCAAAAAGGATACTTGATGTGATTTCAGTCTTCTTAAAGACTTTTGTTAAAACTTGTTTGATGTCTAACATGTGGTCTAACTTGGAGAATGGTCCATGTGTACATGAGATAAAGGTATATTCTGATGTTGTAGGGAGGAATGTTCTGTATGTGTCTGTCAGGTCCATTTGGTTTATATTGTCCAAATACTTTGTTTCTATATTGATCTTCTGTCTGATTTTTCTGTCCATAACTGAAAGTGGGGTAGTGAAGTTTTGTACCACTATTTTGTTGTTGTCTATTTCTTCATTCACTTCTGTCAATGTTTGCTTCATATAGTTAGGAACTTTGATGTTATGTGCATATATATTTATAATTGTTATACCTTTCCTGTTATTGACCCTTTATCATTATATAATGGCTTTCATTGTCTCTTGTAACAAGTTTTGTCTTAAAGTCTGTTTTATCTAAGTGGGGAACCCACTGTCTCTTGATTACCATTTGCATGGAATATCTTTTCTCAGTCATTCATTTTCAGCTTATATGTATCCTAAGATCTAAAGTGAGTCTTTTGTACATCACAGAATTAAACTAACACATACACAGTCTGTTGCTTTTTGACAGTGGTATGAATCATATGCAATGGAGAAAAATATTCAACAAATGGTGTTGGGAAAACTGGATACCCACAGGCAAAGAATGAAATTGAATCCCTATGTTACACCATACACAATAATAAATTCCAAATGGACTAAAGACTTAAAACTAAGACCTGACACTATAAAACTCCCGGAAGGAAAATCTTGTTGACATTGGTCTGGGCAATGAATTCTTGGATATGACATCAAAAGCAAAAACAAAAATAATCACATTTGACTTCATTAACTGAAAAGTTTCTGCACAACAAAGCAAATAATTAACAGAATGAAAAAACAGTCTATGGGAATGGGAGAAAATATTTGCACACCAGCTATCTGTAAATTATTAATATCCAAAATACATAAAGAACTCCTACAATTCAATAGCAAAAAACATATAACCCAATTTAAAAATAGTCAAAGGACTTGAGTAGACATTTCTTTAAGGAAGACAAAAACATGGCCACTAGGTATGTGAAAAGATGCTCAACATCACTAATCATCAGGAAATGCAAATCAAAAAACCATAAGATGCCATCTCACACCTGTTAGGGTGGCTATTTTGTATATTTATAAACAAGTGTCAGGGAGGATGTAGAAAAATTGGAACTCTTGTCCACTGTTGGGGATGTAAAATTGTGCAATGCTATGGAAAACAGTATGGAGATTCTTCAAAAAATTAAAATAGAATTACCAGATGCACTTTTGAGTATATAGCCAAAAGAAGTGAAATCAGGATCTCAAAGAGATATCTATGGGGGCTGGCCTGGTGGTGTAGTGGTAATGTTCACATGTTCCACTTCAGCAGCCCGGAGTTCATGGGTTTGGATCCTGGGTGAGGCCCTACTATCTGTTCATCAAGCCATACTGAGGCAGCATCCCATATAGAAGAGGCACAACTCTATAACTATGATACACAACTATGTACTGGAGCTTTGGGGAGAAAAATAGAAAAAAAGGAGGGAGATTGGCAACAGATGTTAGCACAGGGCCAATCTTCCTGAAAAAGAAAAAGGTTAAAAAAAAAAAAAAAGATCTATACTCCTGTGTTCATTGCAGCCCTATTCACAATATTCAAGTTATGGAAACAACCTGGATATTCAGTGACAGATGTGTGGATAAAGAAAATGTGGTACATACATGCAATGGAATATTTTTCCATCTTAAAAAAGAAGGAAATCCTATCATTTACATGGATGAACCTGGAGGGCATTATGCTAAATGAAGTAATTTAGCCACAGAAGTACAAAACTGCATGATTTCACTTTAATGAGGTAAATATAGTCAAAGTCAGAGAAGCAAACAGTAGAACAGTGATTATCATGGTTCAAGGGAAGAGCAAAATGAGTTGTTCCATTGGCTTAAAGTTTCAATTTTCAAGATAAGTCAGTTCTAGAGATTGCTGTAGTATAGTGTCTATAGTTAACAGCAGCGTACTATGCATTAAAAATTTAAGATGGTAGATGTCATGTTAAGAATGGTTACTACACACACACAAAAAAAAACCCAAGAAGAACAAAACAAGGATTCTTCAGGAGATGATGGATATGTCTAATATCTTGATTGTGGTGATGGTTTCACAGCTCCCTAGGTCCATACTCATCAAATTATATACACTAAATATGTAGAATTTTTTTGTATATCAACTATCCCCCTAATAAAGCTGTTTAGAAGAAACAAATACATTAAAAAAGAAAAGTGAGTCTCTTGTAGACAGCATATAATGGATCTTGTTTTTTTATCCACTTTGCCAATCTGTATCTTTTTATTGAGGAGTGTAATTCATTTGCAATTAAAATAATTACTGATAGACAAGAACTTCCTACTGCCATTTTGGTAATTGTTTTGTAAGTCTTGCAGCTTGCTGTTCTTTTCCTCTCTCACTATTTTCCTTTGTGTTTTTTGATTTTTTTTTTTTTTTGTAGTGACATGCTCTAACTCCCTTCTCATTTCTTTTCTCTGTATCTTTGATAGATTTTTTTTTTCTTGTGATAGAATAGGGAATACATTTAAAACATCTTAAACTTTTAAACCTGTTTTAAACTGATGGCAACTTAACTCCAATTGTATGTAATACTTCTACTCCTTCATATCTCTATCCTTTACCCAACATTATGCTATTGATGTGACAATTATATCTTTTCATTTTGTGTATCCATTTGTATAGATTTGTAGTTCTTTTTTGTGTGTGTGTGTGAGGAAGACTAGCCCTGAACTAACCTCTATTGCCAATCCTCCTCTTTTTTGCTGAGGAAGACTGGCCCTGGGCTAACATCCGTGCCCATCTTGCTCTACTTTATATGGGATGCTGCCACAGCATGGCATGACAAGTGATGCATCTGTCCACACCTGGGCTACAAACCTGCAAGCCCTAGGCCGCTGAAGCAAAGCACATGAACTTAACCACCTTGCTGCTGGGCCAGCCCCCTAGTTCTTTTGCTTTTGTCTTTTAAATTCCATGCGAAAATTTAAAAGGTTTATGTACCAACATTACAATACTCCAGAATTCTATATTTTTCTCTATATTTACATTTGCCAGAGAACTTTATGTTTTTATAAGGTTTCATGTTGCTGTCTAGTATCCTTTGTTTCAACTTAAGGGACTCTCTTTTGCATTTCTTTAGGCTGGTCTAGTGGTGATAAAATCCTTCAACTTTTGTTTATCCAGGAAAATCTAAATTTCCTCTTTGTTTTTGAAGAACAGATTTGCCAGTTATGTTATTCACTTGTAGTTATTTTCTTTCAGCACCTTGAATATATCATTCTACTGAATAGTTTGTGATGAGAAATTTGCTTACAACCTTTGGAAGTGCCCTTGTTTACGATATATCACATTTCTCTTTGCAGTTTTCAAGTTTCTTTCTTTGCTTTATCTGACGTTTTGATTATAATGATTCTTAGTGTAGGTCTCTAGGTTTATTCTAGTTGGATTTCATTGAACTTTGTGAATTAGTATGTCCATTTCTTTCCTCAGATTTGGATAAATCTTGCCATTATTTCTTCACATAAGCTCTCTGCCCCTTTCTCTCTTCTCTTTCTGGAACTCCCATAATATGTATATTAGTCTCATGCTGTTATTTTATTAGTCGTTAGGCTTTCTTAATTTTTCTGCATTTTTTTCTCCTTTTGCTCCTCTGACATGATCATTTCAAAACATCTGTCTTTACATTTGCTGATCTTCTGCCTGTTTAAGTGTACTGTTGAATCCCTCTTGCTAATTTTTCAGTTTATTATCTTTTTGGCTTCAGGTTTATTCATTCTTCCTTATAGTTTTCATCTCTTTGTTATTATTCTCATTTTGTTTATTCATTATATTCCTGGTTTGTTTAGTTCTGAATCTGTGCTTACTTTTAATTTATTGAGCATCCTTATGATGGTTATTTTGAATTCTTTGTCAAGTATTTCCTTGATCTCTGCTTCTTTATGGCAGGTTTCTGAAGATTTATATTGTTTCCTTGATTGGGTCTTCTTTCCTAGTCTGTAATCATGGTGATTTTTCAAAGAGATAGGCACTTCTCTCAGTCCTTACAGACTAGATTAGTTTGAGGGAAGGTCTTCACCAATCAGCCTTGCTAGAGATTCTTTGGATGCACTTTCTGTGGGCTTGTGTGTATAATTTGTGAGTTTAAAAAGGTTGTTCCAGGGAGCCAGCCACCTGGCCTAGTGGTTAAGTTTGGTAACCCCCACTGTGGCAGTATGGGTTTGGCTTCTGGGCATGGGCCTACACCACTCATTGGTGGCCATGCTGTGGTGGCAACCCACATACAAAACAGAGGAAGATTGGCACAGATTTTATCTCAGGGATAATCTTCAGGAAAGAAAAAGAAAGGTTGTTTCAAGTAATGTCAGCAAGATGGCAGAATAGGAAGCCTCTGACCCTCTTTTCTCTATGAAATTACTGAGTCAACACACAGGCCAATAGCCTATGTGAGAAAGCCAGCAACCAGATAAGAGATACCTGCATTACAGGTGAGTATGAAGCCAACTTCATTGAAGCCTGGTAGGAAAATTTGTATGACTCTCTCACCAAAGTCCCCATCCGACACAACATTGTGCGATTGGGAGAAAACTCTCAACTCCTAGCTTCTCCATGGGATGGGAAAGAGAAGAGTGGAATGTATGTCCCATGTTCTGACTTTTTGGGAGGCTTCCCAAGAGACTGATCTCTGTCTTGCCTGAATCTACATCCTGACAGGAAGACATCAGATTAAAGGCTCCTGAAGGCAAGGGTGATCAATATGCACAGAGTCTCTAATACCACAGAAAAACATTATGTGAAGTTCCCATATTGTGGCTTACTACAACATTGATTAGACTGAAATACCACAAAAACAAGAGATAACTTCTGGCTAGAAACCACCAAAATTTCTTCAGTTATGTTACATGCACAAGCCTAGAGAGGATGCATCTCCAAAAGGTCCTTGAGTAGTTTCCAGAGTCTGTAGCCAGATTGATTAGAGAAATTCCTTCTTTTACAAAACCAGAACACAAAGATTAAAGAGGTAGCTGATTTTCCGGTTGCCAAAGTCCCAACAGAAAATAACAAGGCACAGAAAGAAATAGGGAAACATAGCCCAAGTAAAGGAGTAAACTAACTCTTCAAAGTCCAACTCTAAAGAAGTGCAGCTCAATGAATTACTTGACAAAGATTTCAAAATAACCTTCATAACGATGTTCAATGAGTTAAAAGAGAAGATAGACAACTAAATGAAATCAGGATAATGATGCATGAACAAAGTGAGAATGTTAATGAAGATATAGAAATTATGAAGAACCAAACAGAAATTCTGGAACAGAAGAATGTAATAACTGAACTGAAAATTTTACCAGAGGGGCTCAACCATATCCTTGACCAGGCAGAAGAAAGAATTATCAAACACAAAGAGAAATCACTCAAAATTACAAAGACAGAAGATCAAAAAGAACAATGAATGAAGAAAAGTGAAAAGAGCCTAAAGAGTTTATACAGTACCATCAAGTGTATTAATATATGTAATGTGGGAGTTCAAGGAGAGAAAGAGAGGAGCAGAGAGCCAGAGAACTTTGTGGAAGGAATAATGACCAAAAACTTTCCAAATATGAGGAGGGAAATGGACATACATATTCATGAAGCTCAGTGAACTCGAACTAAGATGAATCTGAAGAGAGCTATGCTGAGACACATGATAATCAAACTTTAAAAGGTCACAGATAGTCTTGAAAGCAGCAAGAGAAAAACAACTCATTATGAACAAAGGAGATCCTTTTATATTTCCAGTGGATTTCTGCAAGAAACATTGCAGGCTGGAAGAGAGTAAAATGATATGTTTAAGTACTGTAAGAAAAAACTGGCAACCAAGAATACTATATCTGGTAATACTATTCTTCAAAAATGAAGGAGAATTTAAGACCTTCACAGATAAATAGAAACTAATGGATTTCTTTCCTGCTAGACCTGCCCTATAAGAAGTGCTGAAGGAAGTTCTTCAAGTTGAAGTGGAAGGATGACAAACAGCAACAAAAACCATAAGAAATGTACCATTCCCTGCTAAATGTAAATATATAGACAAACGTGTAACCATAGTTTTGTAAGGTAATCACTTTTAAATCAGGTGTAGAATTTTAAAAACAAAAGCAAAATAGAATTATAAATCTACATTAATTGATATGCAATATAAACAGAGGTAATTTGTGTCATCTAAAACTTTAAGTAGGAGGGGACAGATGTAAAGGAGTAGTTTTTATATGGGATTGAAGCTATCAGCTTAAAATAAATTGTTAAAACTTTTAAGATGTTTTATGTAATTGCAGCGTTAACCACAAAGAAAATATCTATAGAATATACACAAAGAGAAATGTAAAAGAAATTAAAATGTGTCACTATAAAAAAAATCAACAAAACAACAGAAGGCAAGAAGAGAAAATGAGAGACAAGAACATTATAAGGTTTATTTTTAAAATTTTTATGGCTTTACTGAGGTATAATTGATGAAGTTTACATACTTACGTATACAACTTTATGTTTTGATATACCTATACATGATGATTAAATCATCATAACAATCTAATTAACATATCCATTACCTTACCTAGATACCATTTTTTTCCCTTTTTTATGTGGCAAGACAGTTAAGGTCTACCCTCTCAGCAACATCAAGTGTACAAAGGCAGTATTAACTATAGTCACATTGTGTATATTAAATTTCACAACTTAATTGTCTTGCATAACTAAAATTTTGTACCCTTTGACTAACATCTCTCTATTTCCCTCCCACCCCCTAACCCTGGACCTGACCATTCTACTCCACTTCTATGAATTTCACGATTTTAGATTCCACATAAAAGTGAGATCATACAGTGTTTGTCCTGGCTTATTTCACTTAGCACAATGTTTCTAGGTTCATCCATGTAGTCCCAAAGGACAGGATTTCCTTTTTTTTTATTTTTATGGCAGTCATGTAACATTCCCAAGGTCACATAACTGGTAGGTGGCAAGGCTGGAATCAGAGACCTGATGTGACCCAGAGCCCATGCATTTTAACACCTCCCTGCAGCCCCGATGGAGGGAGGGGGTTAACGTGGCAGGTGTCAAGGGAGAAATGTGTCCTCTATGAGAAAATAGCAACATGGCAGGAAGAGGAACAGCTGACACTGAGGAATAGGATGCCCTGGAGACATCAGGCCGCAAAGACTACTCACCCCAAAGACTATTCACATCAGCCTCTTAAAGAAGAGCTGAAAGGATTTCCTTCCTTTTTAAGGCTGAAAAATATTCCATTGTGTGTATATATGCCACATTTTGTTTATCCATTTATCTGTAGATGGATATTTAGGGTGTTTCCTTATGTTGCCTATGGTGGATAATGCTGGAGTGAATATGAGGTGCAGATATCTCTTTAAAATCCTGATTTCAATTACTTTGGATGTGTACCCAGAAATTGGATTCCCAAATCAAAAGATAGTTGTATTTTCAATTTTTGAGGAACTCCATGCTGTTTTTCATAATAGCTGAGCCAGTTTATATACTCATCAACACTGTGCAAAAGTTCCTTTTTCTCCTCATCCTTGCCAACCTTTGTTATCACTTGTCTTTTTATATCAGCCATCCTAACAGATGTGATGTCTTGTAGTTTTGATTTGTATTTCTCTAATTAGTAAAAGTGAGCCCCTTTTCTTATACCTATTGGCCATTTGTATGTCTTCTTTTGAAAAATATCTTCAGATCCCATGCCCAATATTTAACTGGATTTTTTTTGCTGTTGAGTTTTATGAGTTCCTTAGATATTTTGGATGTTAGTCAGTCATCAGGTATGTGATTTGCAAGTATTTTCTCCCATTCGGTAGGTTTCACTATGTTGTTTCCTTTACTGTGCAGAAGTTTTCAGATTAATGCAATCCCACCTATCTATTTTGCATTTATTGTCTGTGCTTTTGGTGTCATGTTCAAAAACCATTGACTAGACCAATGTCAAGAAGACATTTTTCCTGTTTTCTGTAGTAGTTTTATGGGTTCAGGTCCTAATATTTAAGTTGAATCTATTTTGAGTTGATTTTTGGGAATGTTGTGTGATAAGAATACAATTTCATTCCTGTGCATGTGAATACCCATTTTTCTCTACAACGTCTCTGAAAATACTATCCTCTCCCCATTGTGTATTCTTGGCATATTTGTGGATGATCAGTTGACCATAGATATGTGGGCTTTTTTCTGGGCTCTTTATGCTGTTCCATCAGTCTATAAGATTGTTTTTATGCGATACTATACTGTTTTGATTACTACAGCTTTGTAATGTATTTTGAAATCAGGAGATGTGACACTTTCAACTGTGGTGTTGCTCAAGATTTCTTTGGCAATTTGGGGTCTTTTGTGGTTCCATATGTGTTTTAGGATTGTTTTCTCTATTTCTGTAAAGAATGCCACTGGGATTTTGATAGGGATTGCATTGAGTCTAGATCACTTGGGTACTGTGGGCATATAAGTAACATTAATTCTTCCAGTTCATGAACATGTGCTGTCTTTTCATTTATCTGTATCTTCTTTAATTTCTTTCATGAATGATTTATTTTTTGGTGTACAAGTCTTTCACCTTTTTGGTTAAATTTATTCAAAAGTATTTTCTCTTTCTATTGGTATTGTGAATGGGATTTTCTAATTTGCTTTTCAGATAGTTTTGTTGTTCTATAGAAACAGTACTGATATTTGTTGATTTTGCATCCTGCAGCTTTACCCACTTTGTTTATTACTTCTAACTGGTTTGGACTTTTTGGTTCTTTTGTTTATTTTTGAGTCTTGGGAGTTTTCCATGTATCTGATTATGTTATCTGCAAAGTAAGATAGTTTTATTTTTTCCTGTCTGCTTGGGTGGTTTTGTTTCTTTTTCTTCCCTGATTGCTTTGTCTAGTACTTCAGGTATTGTGTTGAATAGAAGTGGCAGGCATGGGCATCCTTGCCTTGTACCAGATCTTAGAGGGCAGATTTTCAGTTTTTTTCCCATTGGTTATGATGTTAGTTGTGTTAATTTTGTTTCCTTTATTATGTTGAATTGGGTTCCTTCTAAATCTATATTAGTGAGTTGTAATGAAGAATATATTTTGAACTTTGACATGTGCTTTTCTGTGTCTATTGAGATAACCATGTGGGTTTTGTTTTTTCATTTTGTTAATGTGCTGTATAACATTGATTTTATATATTAAACAAACCTTGCATCCCAGGGTTAAATCCTACATGTTTATTATCTTTTTAATTTGCTGTTCAATTCTCTTTGTTAGTATTTTATTGAAGATTTTTACATCTATGTTCATCATGGTTATTCACCTTTACTTTCATTTTCTGTGATATCTTTATCTGGCGTGGTATCAGGGTGATCTTGGTCTCCTAAAATCAGTTTGGAAGATTGACCTCTACTTCTAAAAGTCTTTAAGAAGAATTCGTATTAGTTTTGCTTTGAATAGTTGTTATAATTTCCCTGTGATGTCATCCGTTCCTAGGCTTTTCCTTTGTAAGGGTTTTGATTGCTGATTCAATCTCCTTACTTGTTGTTGATCTGTATGAGCTTTCTGTTACTTCATGGTTCAGTCTTGGTTTGTTCTGTGTTCCTAGAAATTTATCCATTTTTTATAGGTTATAGTTTGTGGGCATATAATTGTTCATAATACTCACAATCCTTTTTAACTTTGAGGTATGTCTTTTACTGTCTTCTTTTTTCATTTCTGCCTTTATTTATCTGAATATTTTCTTTTTTTTGTTACTTGGGGTTTGTTAACTTTGGTTAGCTTTTCCAAAACTGAGCTCTTAGTTTTGTTGATTATTTTTTTATGCAGGCACTTTATATATATATATATATTTTTTTTTTTGAGGAAGATTGGCACAGAGGTAACATCTGTTCCCAATCTTCCTCCTTTTTTCCTTTTCTCCCTCAAACCCTGGTAGATAGTTGTATGTCATGATTGTACACCCTTCTAATTGCTCAATGTGGGACACCACCTCAGCATGTCTTCATGAGTGGTGTGTAGGTTCATGCCCAGGATCCAAACCAGTGAACCCTGGGCCACGGAAGTGGAGTGTGATAACTTAATCACTATGCCACCAGGCCAGACCCTATTGATTTTTTATTATATCTTTTTAAATTAAAGTAACATTGTGGCATTATATAAATTTCAGGTATACATCATTATATATTGACTTCCATATATACTACATTGTGTTCATTGCCAGAAGTCCAGTAGCCTTCTGTCTCCATACCTGTGTCCCTTCACCCTTTATGCCCTAGCCCACCTCCTTCCCCTCTGGTAACCACCAATCTGT
Source organism: Tapirus terrestris (assembly GCA_004025025.1). Taxonomy (NCBI): domain Eukaryota; kingdom Metazoa; phylum Chordata; class Mammalia; order Perissodactyla; family Tapiridae; genus Tapirus; species Tapirus terrestris. Next base: position 12,741 of record PVID01010279.1, on the reverse strand, counting down.
TCTCCATATCTAAGTGTGTTTGTTTTTCTTCCACATATCAGTAATTTTCTTTCTCTGTCTTTTGCTTAGCATAATACCCTAAAGGCCCACCCAGTTTTCACAAATGGCTAGATTTCATCATTTTTTATGGCTGAGTAGTATTCCATTGTTTGTGTGTTCTATTAGAACGGTGGTTCTCTTTTTATTTTTTGATGACTCTCCATACTGTTTTCCATAGTGACTGCACAAATTTACATTTCCACCACCAGTGTATGAGGGTTCCCTTTCCTCCACATCCTCTCCAACACAGGTTATTTCTTGTCTTTTTAATAATAGCTGGTGATGACAGGTGTGAGGTGATGCTCATTGTAGTTTTGATTTGCATTTTCCTAATAATTATTGATATTGAATGTGTTTCCATATGCCTATTGGCCATCTGTATCTATTTTTTGGAAAATGTCTGTTCCTATCCCCTGGTCATTTTTTGATCAGTTTGTTTGCTTTTTTGTTTTTGAGTAGTAAGAGTTCTTTATATAGTTTGGCTACTAACCTCTCATCAGATATATGATATGCAAATGTCTTCTCACTTTTGATAGGTTGTCTTTTCATTTTGTTGATGGTTTTCTTTGCATGCAGAAGCTTTTTAGTTTGATGTAGTGCTGTTTGTTTATTTTTCCTTTTGAGTCCCTTGCCTGAGGAGATATATTCAAAAAGATCCTGCACAGACTGGTGTCAGAGAGTATACTGCCTATGTTTTCTTCTAAGAGTTTTACAGTTTCATGTTTTACATTTAAGTCTTTAATCCATTTTGAGTTAATATTTGTGTGGTGTAAGATAATGGTCAACTTTCAATGTTTTGCATGTGTCTGTCCAGTTTTCCCAACACCATTTATTGAAAATGTATGGGTGTATTTCTGGGCTCTTAATAATGTTCCATTGATATGTGTGTCTCTTTTTCTGCTAGTGCCATGCTGTTTTGATTACTACAGCTATGTGGCATACTTTGAAATCAGGAAATGCGATACTTCCAGCTTTATTCTTTTTTTCTCAGGATTGCTTTGACTATTTGAGATCTTCAGTTCTTCCACATAAATTTTAGGATTCTTTGTTCTATTTCCATGAAGAATGTCTTTGGGATTCTGGTTGGGGTTGCATTGAATCTGTAGATTGTTTTAGGTAATATGGATGCTTTGGGGGGGTGGTGAGGAAGATTGTACCTGAGCTAACATCTGTGCCAATCATCCTCTATTGTATGTGGGAAACTGCCACAGCACAGCCTGACTAGCAGTGTGTAGATTCGTGCCCAGGATCTGAACCCATGAACCCTGGCTGTGGAAGCAGAGCAAGTGAACTTAACCACTATGCCACTGGGCCATAAAAAGCCCCTGGATATTTTATATATATTAATTCTTCCAATCTATGAGCATGAAGTACGTTACCCTTTCCTTATATCACCTTGTTGGTTAAATTTGTTCCCAGATATGTTATTCTTTTTTGTTGACATTGTAATGGGATTGGTTTTTTGTTTGTTTGTTTGGTGAACAAGATTGGCCCTTAGCTAAAATCTGTGCCAGTCTTTCTCTATTTTGTATGTGGGAACACCACCACAGCATGGTTCCATAAGCAGTGTGTAGGTCCACACCCAGGATCTGAACCTGCAAACTCTGGGCCACCAAAGTGGAACACACGAACTTAACCACTACACCACTAGAACAGCCCTGTGATTGTATGCTTGATTTCTCTTTCTGCTAGTTTGTTGTTAGTGTTCATAAATACAATTGATTTTTGTCTCAATTTTGTACCCTGCAACTTTACTGTATTCTTTAATGTTTCTAAATAGTTTTTTGGTGGACTCTTTAGAGTTTTCTATATACAAAATTATGTAACCCACAAATAGTGACAGTTTTACTTCATCTTTTCCAATTTGGATCCCTTTTGTTGCTTTTTCTTGCCTCATTGCTCTGGCTAGGAGTTCCAATATGGTGTTGAATGAGTGGTGAGAGTGAGCATCATTGTCTTGTTCTTGTTCTTAGATGAATAGGTTTTAGTTTTTCACTGTTGAGTGTGGTATTAGTGGTGGGTTTATCATATATGGCCTTTATTACATTGAGGTACTTTCCTTGTATTCCCATTTTATTGACAGGTGTTTTTTTTTTTTTTTTCATCATAAATGGATGGTAAATCTTGTCAAATGCTTTCTCTGCATCTATTGGGATGATCATTTGATTTTTTTATTCTTCATTCTGTTAATGTGGTGTGTCACATTGATTGATTTGGGGATGCTGAACCATCCCTGCAATCCTGGCATAAATCCCACTTAATTATTAACAGTTATCCCACTGCTGTATTTATTTGCTAATATTTTGTTGAGGATTTTTGTATCTATATTCAACAGTGATATGGGCCTCTAATTGTCTTTTTTACAATGTCCTTGTCTGATTTTGTTGTCAGGGTAATGTTGGCCTTGTAAAATGAGTTAGGAAGCGTCCCCTCTTCTTCAATATTTTGGAAGTGTTTGCAAAGTTTGGTATTAAATCTTCTTTGAATGTTTGGTAGAATTCACTGGGGAAGCAGTCTGGTCTAAGACTTTTGTGTTTTTTTGTTATTTTCAATGTCTTTACTAGTGATTGGTCTATCCAGATTCTCTTCTTCTTCTTGAATCAGTTTTGAGAGGTTGTATGAGTCTAAGAGTTTATCCATTTTTTTCTGAGTTATCCAGTTTATTGATGTATAGCTTTTCATATTCTCTTAGAATTCTTTGTATTTCTGAGGCATTGACTGTAATTTCTTCTTGAAAGAGTTTTGATATTTTTTATTTGAAACTTTTCTTTTTTCTTAGTGAGTCTAGCCAAGGGTTTGTCAATTTTATTTATCTTTTCAAAGAACCAGCTCTTAGTTTCATTCATTTTTTTCTATTGTCTTCTAATTCTCTAATTCATTTCCACTCCTATTTTTATATTTCCTTCCTTCTACTGACTTTGGGCTTTGTTTATTTTTCTAGTTCTTTTAGGTGTAGAGTTAGATTGCTTAATTGAGACTTTTTCTTGTTTCTTGAGGAAGACCTGTATTACTATAAAGTTCCCTGTTAGTACTGCTTATGCTGCATCTCATTAGTTTTGGTATGTTTTGTTTTCATTTGTCTCTAGGTATTTTTTAATTTCTCCCTTGATTTCTTCATTGATTAAATAGTTGTTCAGTAGCCTGTTGTTTAATCTGCACATATTTGTGACTTTTCCCGCTTTCTTCTTATAGTTGATTTCTAGTTTCATAGCATTGTGCTCAGAAAAGATGCTTGATATTATTTCAGTCTTCATTTTTTTTTTTTGGTGAGGAAGACCAGCCCTGAGCTAACATCCATTGCCAATCCTCCTCTTTTTGCTGACGAAGGCTGGCCCTGTGCCCATCTTCCTCTACTTTATATGGGACACTGCCATGACATGGCTGACAAGCAGTGCATCAGTGGGTGCCTGGAATCCGAACCCCTGAACCCAGGGCTGCCAAGTGGGAACTAAACCGCTGCACCACCAGGCAGCCCATTTCAGTCTTCTTAAATTTATTGAAACTTGTTTTGTTTCCCAACAGGTGGTCTGTCTTTAAGAATGTGCATTTGAGAAGAATATGTATTCTGCTGTTTTTGGATGGCATGTTCTCTCTCTATTTATCTATTAGGTCCATCTCATCTAGTGTTTCATTTAAGGCTCATGTTTTCTTATTACTTCCTGTCTGGATGATCTATCCATTGAAGTAAGTGGGGTATTAGAGTCCCCCACTATTAGTGTGTTGCTGTCTATTTCTCCATTTAGATCTGTTAATAGTTGTTTTTAGTCTTTGGTGCTCCTATGTTAGGTGCGTATATATTAATAAATATTATATCTTCTTGATGGATGTCCCCTTTATCATTGTATAATGCCAATCTTTGTCTTTTGTTATACTTTTTGGTTTGAATTCTGTTATGTCTAAGTATGGCTACCACTTTCTTTGGTTACTATTTGCGTAGAGTATTACCTTTTATGCCTTCACTTTGAACCTATGCTTGTCTTTAGAACTGAGATGGTTTTCCTGGAGGTAGCATATTGTTGGGTCTTATTTTTTAATCCCCCTAGCAACTCTGTGTCTTTCACTCAGGTGAATTCAATCTATTTTCATTAGGGTGATTATTGATACACAAGGGCTTAGTACTGCCCGTGTGGTTTTTTATCTTTTGCTTTCTGGTTGCTCTAGATTTCCATTGGTTCTTTATCCTTATGTTTCTCTCTGACATTTCAGTTTGGTGGTTTTCTGTGATAGGTTTCTCAGTTTCCTCTTTTTTTGTGTGTGTGACTGTGCTCTTAATTTTTGTTTTGTGGTTACCATGAGGTTTGTATAAAAGATCTTATAGATGAGATAGTTATTTTTCTGCTGATAGCATCTTATCACCATTAGCTTAGGTAAGTTCTGTCCTTTTCCTTTTCTCCTTCTATATTTTTTTGTCACAAATTATTCCTTTTTATATGTTGAGTTTGTTACCAAATGGCAGAGGTTACAGTCATTTTCAATGCTTTCTTTCCCTTTATCTGTTATGTTGTAAGTGTTTATGAAGTTATTCTGATATAGAATTGCAGTTTTCTGATTTTATCTATTTTTCATCTTGCTTAATCCTTTGTGTAACTTTCAGGTAAGAGCGCTCCTTTCAAGATTTTTTGTAAGGCAGGTCTGGTGGCAATGAACTCCCTCAGCTATTGTTTGCCTCAGAAAGCCTTTATTCCTCTTTCATATTTGAAAGATAACTTTGCTGTATAGAGTATCCTTGGCTGACAGTTTTAATCTTTTAACATTTTGAATGTATCACCACACTCTCTCCTGGCCTATAGAGTTTCTGCTAAGAAATCCACTGATAGCATAATGGGGTTCCTTTCTAGGTTATTGTTCTTTTCTATCTGGTCACCCTTAATATTCTCTTTTTGTCATTCACTTTTGACAGTTTTAATATAATATCCCTTGGAGAAGGTCTTTTGCATTGAGGTAGTTAGGTATTCTTTAGCTTCATGCACTTGTATATCAATTTCCTTCCCCAAGTTTGGGAAGTTCTCAACTATTATTTCTTTAAATAAGCTCTCTGCCCCCTTTTCCCTCTCTTCTCCTTCTGGGATACTTGTTATCTTTATGTTGCTTTTCCCAAGTGAGTGAGATATTTTTCTTGGATTTTCTCCATCTTTATAAAATTTAGTTCTCTCTCCTCTTTCACCTGAATCATTTACAGATTTCTCTCTTCGAGTGTGCTAATTCTCTCTTTGATATGGTCTCTATTTCCAGTGCTTTCTACTTTATTCTTCATCTCATTTATTGAATTATTCAGCTCCAGAATTTCTATTTGGTTCTTTTTTATTTTCAGTCTCTTTGGTGAAGTACTCCTTTTGTTCACTAAGTTTGTTTCTGAGTTCATTGAACTGTCGTTCAGAGTTTTCTTGTAACTCATTCAGTTTCTTCATGAAGTCTCTGTCTGATCACAGCCTTCCATGACTTCAAGTTTGGTTTCTGGAGAATTGTCATTTTCTTTTTGCGACACTATGCTACTGTAGTTTTTCACAGTGCTTGATGAGTTGTTCCTCCGCTGCTGCATTTGTGGTAGCAAACAACTTTCTTATTTGGGTAAGGCTTTATTTACTTTGATTCTGAAGTATATGCTTGGTATATGTGAGAGTCGGCACTTTTCACCCTCCATGCCTCTGTCAGAGGTGTCATCAGTGTCATCAGTGCCCTCTTTATGCTGCTTGCATCTCTGAGGTTGCTGATATCTTGCTGCTTGTGGTGTCGCTGCAGTCATGAGTGTCATCACTGGTGTACCCAGCTGGGGAGCACCTCTGCTGCTCCTTGGTTGCCTGGCTCACAGCTTCCCCCACTGCAGTGTGAGGAGGAGGAGAGCAGGGAAGGAGCCACAGTCATGGGCACCTTCATCACATCTGGGTTCCCTGAGTCTGCAGGTGCTGCTACGTGGGTAGCGGAGCTGAAGTTGCATGCTTCAATGTAGCTGGTGGGGACTGGGATTGTGACATCCACAGTCACTCTTCCTGGGCTCTCTGTGGGCCCAGGCAGTGCTGCCCCGTGCACCACATGTGCAGCTGCTCTTAGATTTTCTGAGGGTAGGGTGCTGGCAACACTGCTGCTAGGGACTCTGATTTCACAGTTGTCACCACCACTGTTGGGTGGGCCAAGGTCATGGGTAACACCACTATAGCCCAGGGCAGCAGTTTCCTCAAGAAATCCTTTTTCTTTTCTAAAGAAATCTCATCAATAAAAGCTCTGATATAAAAATACTGTTTTTGTCATTTTGAAGCACTAACCTATGCCCCATTAGACAATTTTCTACTACCAATAAAAAATAAACTTTTATTTAGCAGAAATTATTATATAGCAAGTGGGTGCTAAACAAATCTCACAAGGTTGTTTTAAAAGAAATGTTTTCTATAGTAGAAAATCTGTTTATATCGGTACCTAAAGGACCCAAAGTGCCCAATGAACATAAATGGATTAACACATTGGTTACATCCTTCAATATCTCTCCCCAACAAAGAACTCAATTTTTGCTCAGTGATCAGTTGGTATTCTTATCTTCATCTTGGTTTTGTATAGCAATACCCAACAGAAAATGGACTTGTTTGCTAAGCACTTAGTGCTACCTTCAGATTTGCAAACATTAATTTCTTAATAGGCAGTATAATAAAAAATTGGTTTATTTGCCTAATTAAGTCAGGATACACATTTGTGGCCAGCTGTATGTGTGTTGAAAAAATGTACAGAGCAACTGTGCAGTAATCTTTTTTTAATGACATATAAAATGCATGACAGTCATCATTTCTCCCAGTCTGCTTTTACAAAGCATTATATTACATGCTATGGAAGGTATATGTATTTTTGTGGAAAAAAATTTAAATAATGTAAAAGGGTAAATTAGAAGTGTTGTTCAGCTAGTGGTAATATTAAAGACTGTTGGAGTTCAGAGAGAGAAATCCAAGCAACTCTAAATTACACACAGTGAATCTTGAAGCCCTTTCTCCAAGAAAACACAGTACTCTTTTAATAATTGGTGGTAGCTTTTGAGAAGCTCCATTTTTCCCTTCTGTTTAGTCAGAAGCTATGAAAAAAGTGTAACAATCTTATAGATAAAAACTTAATTTAATGAGTTCTAATGATTTGTACTCCATGGAAATGAGCCTGTGGACAAGAGCTTTTTTTAGTCATATATCCAAATGTGCCTTCTTGTAGGTGGAATCTTGATTACAAACTGTATTGTAAAATTTTCTTACTTACAAAGTTATATTACTCAGTTTTATTATTCTTTATGACTAAAACATTTCTCCCTTTCTTCAACTCCCAACTCTTTCAAAATCCTAACAAGGAAAAGAAAGGTTTCTCTCACACATCCCTAGGAAGATAGCATCACTCTTTGGAGTTCCTAATAAGTGCTTTGTCTTTAATGTATATGCCCAGGTATATATTTTCAACTCTTTTAAAATTGCCTGGTAGGCTTAAACATTTTACATGTTAATGGCATATGGTTTGCCAAAAACAATGAAGAAAGAAGAGTAATCTATAATAAATATTTCAAAATGACTTTTTTGAAAGCGCTTTAAGATATTGTACCCACTGTTGTATCTTGTCCCTTATATCACTTATTTTAAAGTCTTGATACTGCTGATTCAATGGGCATTCTGTCATTTGATAATACCTCCTGACATATAACATACTGCATTTTTATGCTTAAAACATGATTTTTGCTCATTTTCTTTACTGTCACTTAATGTATGTGCTTTAGCAAAATATGTGCTTTTGGAAATATAATGGAAGACATTTAATTTTTTACTTTATATAATTGAAATCCCTGTCATAATTGAATTAACCCCTGCAGTATTATGAAAGTGGGGGGTTGCTGTTCAACAGATATAAAGTTTCTGTTATGCAAGATGAATAAATTCTGAACATCTGCTGTATGACATAGTGCTGATAGTTAACAATACAGTATTGTGCACTTAAAAATTTATTAAGTGGGTGCATCTTTTTTGTGTGTGTGGGGGGGAAGACCAGCCCTGAGCTAACATCTGTTGCCAATCCTCCCCTTTTTGCTGAGGAAGACTGGCCCTGGGCTAACATCCGTGCCCATCTTCCTCCACTTTATATGGGATGCCGCCACGACATGGCTAACAGGCAGTGCGTCCGTGGGCGCCCAGGATCTGAACTCACGAACTGCGGGCTGCCAAGTGCGAACTAAACTGCTGCGCCACCTGGTGGCCCCAAGTGGATATATCTTATGTTAAGTATTCTTATCACAGTGGAAAAAGTAGCTTCAATATTCATGCCTATAGGTTCTAATCTCTGACTTTACTTTTTACTGCACATACATACAGTATTAAAGAAATTGAGAATGTGAGAGGAAACACAAAACACTATTTAAATGAACTTTAGAACTTACTTCACATTTCAGTGCCATATACATGTACTTGAAAGGCCTGTTGAGTAGGCTGCGCTGAATTGGAAAAAATCAAGGCAGAAGAAAACAAATGAGAAAAAAATTCATGCCCTACATTAATTGCCTTTTTTTGCAGACTAGAAAAGAAAACCAAAAAAATAGAATTTACATGGAAGATTTCTATGTAAATCCTGGCCCTACCAATTAGTAGCTTTAAGACTTTGAGAAAATTATTTAATTTCTCTGTGCCTCAGTTTCCTCATCTGCAAACTGGAAGTGAATTTAGTATCTACCTTGAAGGGTTGTTATGAGGAAAGAATAACAGAATTATGATAAACACAGCTCCTGTCACATAGTAAGCACTCAGTAAAGTGAATGCTTCTGTAATCATTTTCACCGACATGGACAAAACTAAAGTCGTTGGCACTGCCTGTTTAAAAGGTTGATTCTTATAGTTTTCCATCCTTATAAACACATAAAATAAAATATTCTCAGTGCTTATGTGATTAAAGAAGTAATATTTTGTATGTTAGAACACTGTCTGTTATTATAGTTTACCTTTTTTATGTAGATTTTGTTGCATATTTATATGTGCCTATTTTTATGTCCCCATTTTACCTAACTTCTTCTTTTAAAAACATATAGAGAGAGAACTTCTTAAACATGTTTTTTTTATGAACCAAGGCCATATTTTTGATAATACTCAGAAAAATTAACATAAAATGCAATTTTAAATGTTGAGCTTGATAATGACTTTGCCACATTGTTATTTTGGGTCCTTTTTTACTAGCCCGAGGAAATGGCAAGATTGAGAAGCATGAACAGACAGCTCCAGATAAATGTTGACTGTGCACTGAAAGAAGTTGATCTCCTTCAGTCCAGAGGTATAGACTTGATGATTTGGTAAATCATAACTAACACTGGTATTTAAATAGTTAAGTTGGGTTTTACAGATTTAAGAAAGAGGTTATATAAGCTTACAGTCTTGGTGATGAAAAGTAGTTTTACTTAGGCAGTTTCATCATTAAGTTTTCATCTTTTAGACTATTTTATACTGTTATTCTGCATTTATTCTTTCTTTATTTAGTTTCTTATTGTGAATATTTCATATGCTAAAGAGTTTTAATGCTAAAACTTACTAAGTTTATGTGCTTAACAAAAATATCTAAGTAGAGATCCGAAATCATATCAGATTTCTCAGTTTTAAAATAATTTCCATATGTCAATTTTTTATGTTGACAAATACTTAGCATAAAATATTTAACTACATCTTATAGTTTGTTTTTTTCAATTTATTGTAGAAGTACAGAAGTACATATAGTGGAGGTACTCATAACTGATTTCACTTATCCAACTCATCAGTTGAAGTAATCTTCATTTCCTTTTAAAAATATACTTACTGATGTGCACTTTACTAAACATTGATGACTAATAAGCTATACTGAGGCTTGTTCTTGTGTTACTGCTTTTGTCAGTTGAATTGTCTGCTCACCAAGAGTTAGTTGTGTCTGTTCCCAATTTATGCCAATTTGGTAACTGAGTCATTTAATTTAATGGTATTTATGCCAATTGTAACTGAGTAATTTAATGTTTCATAAATTGGCATGAATGCAGGGAAAAAAACCTCCTTTTTCCATAAAAACTAAAAACAATTGCTTAGAAAGACACAGATACATGGTTCAGAAAGATTTAAAGGGGAATCACTAAAATACAGGTGCTACAAATTAGGTAGGAATGAAACAACCAAGAAAAGTTAAATGTGAAAATTAGAAAAATCAGATCTAGAAATTAAAACAGGATTTATAAAATAAGTATTTGAAGAAATATGTTTGTAACATATTAAGTATAAAAAATCCAGTTAGAGAGTGTGGCCATTCAAAACTGTTTATGAATTGTTTTCAAAAAATCATCCTAAAATTAAACAGCTTATCCAAACCACAACTTTAAGTTTTACAGTAGACCCCTTTATCTGCCCTTTTGCTTTGGGGGTTTCACTTTCTCATGGTCAACTGTGGTCCAGAAGCAGATGATCCTCCTTCTGATATGACAGAAGGTCAACATAGTAGCCTAATGCTATGTCACAGTGCCAACATCATTCACCTCACTTCATCTCATCACATTGGCATTTTATCATCTCACATCATCACAAGAAGGGCAAGGGCAGAATAACAAGATTTTGAGAGAGAGACCACCACATTCACATAACTTTCAGTACATTATGTTGTTTTAACTGTTCTATTTTATTATTCATTATTGTTGTTAATCTCTTACTATGCCTAATTTATAAATTAAATTTTATCATAAGTATGTATGTATATGTAGAAAAAACAGTGTTCGATATTATCCATGGTTTCACAGGCATGTACTGGGGGTTTTGGAACATATCCCCTGAGGATAGGTGGGACTACTGGTTTAGCTAAGAGCTATGTTTTTGTCTGCATTAAGCAATAACATTACAATGAGCTTTTTCGTACTTTAGTATTTCTAATTCATTTTATAAAAGGTCCAAATATAACAATATTATGTTAACTTCTTTCCCTCCACTCTGTAGAAAACTTTTTATAATGAGTTTACAATCTATAACTTTCAATTCAGAGAAGGAATCTAGGCACTCTTTGGACATCTAGATTAATTATCAGTGCATAATTTGATACAAAGCATCTTTATTACATGTTTAGATGAAGGAAATTTTGCTGGAAAAAAATAGGTCTGCAAATCAACAGAGACAGTAAATTTGAATTATCAATACTTCACAGCATCCTCTGTAAATAAGCATGGACAGTTACAAGGCTTAATTGGAATTGTTTAGAAAAATCAATTTACTATGATCGATTTACAGAAGTGAAGATAGGATCCAAGTGAAGTAAGGAACTAGAACCTGGCTCAAAACGGACCTTAAAGGAATCAAGGCAGGAGATATGGCTGAAATGCTGACACTACATCAAGGAGTGAACATTTTAAAAGAGGTGAAATATTTGACGTAAGATCAAATTCTTAGGATTGTTCTAATTTTTCTGAAATAAGCGCAATATTCTCTTTTACCACTGATAAATCTGTAGGTAACACTTAAGAACCTCCTTTCTTGAGGATAAGAATACATGAGCTATTTCACCCTTATCCAAGTTGTTTAGGTGTGTCAAAATATAATAACTTGGTTTAATCTTTGCTGTTTTTACCTTAGACTCCTTCCATAGTTGAACCTATAATGGGTAATACTGAAGATATATTATGAAAGTGAACTTTCAACATTTTTAGATATTTCGTCTCACAGTTTGTTCTTATGGTCAAAATTTGCATAAAGAGAAAACAGTTCCGTCATCCTTTCATTTCTGTTCTTCATTTACTTCCTGAAATGTCCCAAATGCTTACTCCTGCCTAAAGAGACTAACTTTGCATTTGGAAAAATAGTTCTTCAGATGACAATTTATACACAAATATAGTATGGTAGTTTTTTTAGGTCTTTTCTCACATTAATAGAAAACACAATTTCCAAAGGGGAAGGGTGGGATAATAAGATTTGAAATTGTGGAAAATGATTGTCTTTCTTCCAAGCATTATTCCCATGGTTTACTTGTTTTTCCTAAAAACAAATCAAATAATAGGAAATAGAAAATTCCCTAGTGCCTTTTTTTTATAGGCAACTTTGATCTAAAAGCCATGAATAATTTTTATGGCAACATAGAACCTAGCCCTGTTGTACCACCCAAGCCATCTAAAAAAGGTGAGTAGTGAAATGTCACAATCATAGTAATAAATGTGAATTCTTTGAAAATGTCTCTTAAGAGACATTCATTAACTTGTAAAACAAAAAACTAAAATAATGTAAAATTACTATATTGATCCTAATGTGGCAATGATGAAATTTCTCCAAACTTTAATTTCTAAAAGCACCAAAATTATTAGCTCCTGAAATATTGCTAGAGGTAATTGAATGGGAGATGAAAAAAAAGTAGTGTGTTATATAGTCAATGTTATAATTTATTCTGCTTCATAAAAACTCTAATCCTAAAGAGTAGTTCTTATAAAATAATTGGAATTTGTAAAGATATAATACTGAAGAATGTGCAAGAATAGGAAGTTAAATCTGCAAGAGATCTAAGATTATTTGTCATGTAACAAAAGAATCCTCATGTAATCAAAGAGTGAGCATAATAGATTAAATGGTGCAAAACCAAGATTTGGAATTGTATTTTGTTTACAAAATTGTATTTTGGAATTGTTACATACACTGATTTGATAGTAAAGTTTATCAAATCTGGTCCTTATTTCTATGTACTAAATATTTGATAGTCATATCAGTATCTTAAGAAATTAACTTC
>PVID01010278.1:0-62791 GCA_004025025.1 Tapirus terrestris | reverse complement strand
TTTATGAAGAGCCACACACATGGATGTGAGATTACAAATTGTGATGAACAGAAGAAAATAAAAAGCAGGATGTTGTGAGCGCCTGTAAGATGGAGTAGGAGGCCAGGAAAGAACTCGGAGGAGGTGATGTTTAGAGCTGACCCTGGGGAAGAGAAGTTACCAGCCAGGCAGAGTGCAGAGGAGATGGGTGCAGGAGGGCTGAGGTGTGTCCCTGCCTCTGCACCAGGGCATTTCCAAACTTTTTGCCCTGGTGGAGTCAGGCTCCCAGCGGTCTGGGTGCTTGTTGGCTTTCACTTGTCAAACAAACTCTCTGATTGCTGCCTCAAAGGCTTTTCAATGCCTAGCCCGCATACCACGTGCATCAGAGTTCGGCAGGAAACTTGATAAAATGTAGATGCCTGGGCCACACCACTCCTCAGAGATTTGGATTAAGAAGGTTGAGGTGAGGCCTAACAATCTGCATTTCTAACAAGGTCCCCACATGCTTCTGCCACAGGTGGTCTGCTGCTCTGTGGACCATTCTTGGAAAGCATTAGGAGGATAGCGTCTAAATGTCTTGGCATAACTAGCATGTCTATTGCTATAGTTACTGGTCACCTGCCTCTAGGCTGCTCACTCCTACCCCTACCACAATCTCATCCTCCCCATCACTGAAGTAATCATTCTATGACACAAACCTGAGCTTTCCACCTCTTTGCGTAAAATCCCCTCTTTTACTGCCTATTACTTTCAAAATACATCCACATTCCTTAGTAGGGATTAAATGGTTCTTTGTGCTTTTGCTTCTGACTCAGCTTCTACTCCTGCTGCTTCCCATTTACCCTCTTCATCTCCATACCTCAAATAGTGCCTGGCGCAGTGCAGACACTGGAAAAATATTTATTACTACGTAAATGACAGGCTTAAACATGTTATATTTCACTGAAGGACCTGGAAGATTGCAATTCATGAGAATACTATCTATGAGAGGTAGAGCTGTCTTCAAATATTAGAAGGTCTGTGTCGTGTGAAACACTTGTTTTGAATGGCCCTAGGACCAATCAGTGCAAGACACAAGAAGTCAGAATTTGACTCCATATAAGGAAGCATGTACCATCTTTGCAACGATATAATCATCTGCCTTGTAAAATGGTAAGTTCCCTGTCACCTGCAGCGTTCCAGCATTGGTTCTATAACCACTTGGCAGGCATTTGGTGAAAGTACTGAAGCATGGGGTGGAATTTGGGAGAAATAACCTACTATCCTTGAAATAGGATTCTTTGGGGAAATAAAGGTGAAGAGAAGCAGGGATAAAAATAAGCTCTTCATTCCAGGGAAGTATTATGGTTTATGTTACCATACACACCCCACTCATATACATCATACATTGAATACTTGTTTTCCTTATTATAGAATAGACCAAACAGTAATATCCCTTATTTTTTTCCTTGATGATCCAGTAAGCAATTTGGCCTCTTGCGGGCCCTCGGTCTGTGGGTCATAATTACAAACACTAATTCTCATTATGATATTGAAGTGTGGACGTGCCAGTTAAGAAAAATCTCTGCCAGAATGTTGGATAAATCAGCGTTTACTACTGTAACTAAGGAGGTATTCTAGGAAAAAAGACAATAAAAAATTGCATCATGCAGAGAGACAATAACCCTCCAGTTCAATTTAGTATGTTACAAAAAAAATTTCAGTAGGACCAAGCCATGTCAATCTAAAGAATAACACTACAGATCAGAAAGCTCATTTGGCTGAGATATAGCTAACCACACAAGCTAACAACTGCTACATAATTAAACAACAGTTTTCACAACTGATTGCCAGTAACTATTTTTCTTATTGTATCTCTACATAAAAGAAACGAGGAGAATGTGGGACTGAAGAACAGGATTTATTTATTTACTTTTTTATTGCAGTAACATTGTATAAATTTCAGGTGTACATCATTATACTTCTATTTCCGCATAGATTACATCACGTTCACCACCCAAATACTAATCATAATCCATCGCTACCCACATGTGCCTAATCATCCCTTTCACCCTCGTCCCTCCCCCCTTCCCCTCTGGTAACCACCAATCCAATCTCTGTCTCTATGTGATTGTTGTTGTTTTTATCTTCTACCTATGAGTGAGATCACATGGTTTTTGACCTTCTCCCTCTGACTTATTTCGCTTAGGATAATACCCTCAATGTCCATCCATGTTGTCACAAATGGCTGGATTTCATTGTTTCTTATGGCTGAGTAGTATTCCATTGTGTACATACCACATCTTCTTTATCCATTCGTCCAGTGATGGGCACTTAGGTTGCTTCCAAGTCTTGGCTATTGTGAACAATGGTGCAGTGAATACAGGGGTGCATGTATCTTTATGTACTTGTGTTTTCATGAAGAACAGGATTTTTTTTTTTTTACCTCTCTGTCAGGTATCTCTTTCCTTGTTCTGTTTATTAGGGACACTTAGATTTTAGTCATTTGGGTAATTTTGAATCAGACTTTTAAAGACTTGGAATGCTAACAAAACCCAACAGCTGTGATTTCAATGACGATTTTCAGTAGCTTTTGTTTATTCAATAAGGCAAAGGCTATTGGGGAGGCATACCTTCTTAGTAGTTCCTAGGGTTACTCCCTTGGGAGGAATAATAAGGACACAACTGACCCTAAGGAAATTTTTCCGAGGCAAGAGCTGCTTGCTACTGTTTGCTTCTTCCCCTCCCACTGTCTGAAGCCTAAACCCTGCTCTGCTTAGGACCTTACCTTTCTTTTCTTTGCCCCTCTGGTTTTATTTCCTTCCCACCCCTATCTCCTCTGCATCTCTCAAACTATACAACATGAATAAGTTCCAGGGATGTAATGTACAACATGATGACTATAGTTAGCAATGTGTATTGTAAACTTGGAAGTTGTTAAGTGGGTAGAGCTTTAATGTTCTCACCACAACAACAAAATGGTAATTATGTGAAGCAATGGATGTGTTAACTAACCTTATTGTGGCAATCATTTTGCAACATATATGTGTATCAAATCACCACATTGTACACCTTAAACTTACACAATGTTATATGTCAGTTATATCTCCATAAAGCTGGGAAAAGAAAAAGAAAAAAATATCCTGGCCCCAGACAGTGAGGTATACTAAAAACAGCAGTGGACTGAGAAGCAGGAGATGAGCATTCTAGGGCCTGATCTGTCACTGGCTAGTTATATGACCCTCAGGAATTTGCTTAACTTCCCCATTCCTCAGTTTTATTATCTACAAAAAGAGGGGATTGGATCATATTACCTTAGAGTCGGTTCCAAAGTTTGACCTAAAGTAGCACACACGTCACCATGCTTTCTGCACCTCACTGGAATCATCTTCCACTTTTCAAAATTCCTCAAAGAAGCTTTTTTTGTTTTAAAGATGGTCTTTGCATCTATTAAATACTGCAATTTTTGGCTAACTATGTCACAAGAACCCGGGTTGTGAAGTTCTTTATAATAATTTTTAACCTCTGACACAATTAAAATTCAATACAAATAATGCAGTAAAAGTCATGTGAAGAGAAAAAAATCTACTCTGGAATCTATTTTTATTCTTAATGTGAAATAAATATACTAATACTAGATGGGGGCAGCTGATGAAAATCTTGAAGGAAAGACAGGATTTATTTCTCATCTACTCTGTGCCAAGTACATTGCTAGGCACTTGTGAATATTATTTCTGGTAATCTTTACAACAACCTATTAAGGAAGACATTTTCTCCCTACCCAAGCTGAAGAAACTGAAGCTCAGCAAGTTTACATAACCAGCCTAGGGTAAGGCACCTATTTAGTGGCAGGACTAGGATTTGAATCCAGAGATTAAAATGTGTGTGTTTATAATATTGTGAATATACTAAATGCCACTGAATTGTACACTCTAAAATGGTTAATGTTGTCATGTGACTCTTACCTCAAAAGCCAAAAAAAAAAAAATTAAAAATCAGAGAAAAATATATGTGTTTATGGTTTCTGTCAATTTAGCTAAATCACAGTGTGGTAAATCACAGTATGGTAAAGTGGAAAGTGCCTAGGATTTAGCTCTCTGACCAGCCAACTCTGTGACCTTGAACAAGTCATTTCACCCCTCCAGATTTCAATTTTCCCCTAGTATATAAAATAAGGGCGAGGTGGACTAGATGGATGATTTCTAACCACCTTTACGTCTGTTTCCGCTAGGGCAGAACACTAACTGGTCTTCACTGCCCTCTTGTGGGTGATTACTATCACTCTATTCGTATAAGATTTCAGGATAACCCGTTCATTAATATAACAACAACAAACCCAAATCAAATCAGCCATTTAACATCATGCAGATAAAGAAGCTGGATGAATGAATATTTTGCTTTCTACCAATTTTTTTTATCATGGTGACACAAGCTTAGACTCATAACCGTTCTAAACAAAAATAACGACGTGGACGTGGTCTCAAATGTAGTCAAGAACAAAGGACAGACCAAGTAGGTATGTTTCTCTCCCCCACCCACCTTACTTTTCTATTTTATTAGAACATGATCCTTTCAATAATCTGTTAGTATTTTTTTAAATACCATAAACAAAATTAAAAGGGAAGAGATGGGAGAAGATTGCAGAAAACTAGCAATATGGATAAAATGAAAGGTTAATACCCATAATATTTTTAAAAAGAGTTTCTAGAAATCAATAAGAAACAAAAATGAATGTTCCCCACCCCACATGGGCTAAGGACTAGAATAGGCTACTCAAGAAAAAACAAAAATGGTCAACAGAACCATGAACAGCTATTTACTCTCAAAGAATGAAAGAAATACAAATGAAAACATGAGATAGATCATTGTTCATCCATCAAATTGGGCAAATGTGGTTAAAAAGGAAGATAATATTCCATGAGTGATTGAGTGTTAAGAAAAATAGGCCTCCTCTTATTCTACTGGTGTTGATATAAGGACAACTTTCTAGAGGCCAATTTGCCAATATATATTAAAAGCCATAGAAATATTCATACTCTTTGACCCGGAAATTTTTCTCATAGGAAATAAACAGAGATGTGAATTAAGATTAATATTAGGGATGTCCACTGCTGCTTTATTCTATAAAAAGGAGACAGTTGGAAAACAACCTAAATGTCTAGCAGTAAGTGTATGATTACATATATTATGGTAAATCCTTCAATAGAATATTATGCAGGCATTAAATATAATCCTTAGAAGAATATATAAGGATTTAGAGAAAAGTTCCATATATATTAAGTGAAAAACTGTGTCCAGTATGACATCAATTTCTTTATTATATAAATATATTAAAATACACACTAAAAAGTAATATTAATGAAAATCTGGTTACCTTAGGGTAATAGGATTACAGATGACTTATTTTCTTTATCTTGCTTTTCTGTTCCTTTGTTCCTTAGTTGTTTGTTTTGTATTTTGTTTTTGTTTTTACCATGGATGTGTATAACTTTTGTAATCAGAAAAAAAATAAAGACAAAATTTTAAAGTATTTACTGGTGACACTGTTTTCGCTTTGTAACAAATGGAAAAAAGGGATGATTCACAGGTTATACCAACACTTGTTCATCTATCAGTGACTCTGTTATGAGCAATATATTACAGGGCACACCCTTGGATATGCTGTTTCTAACGCAGTCGGGAATAATGAAAGAGAAAAGAGAAGAGATAAGCCTGTTTCTTGCTTCCTCACAAATGCACCATAGGAAGGCATGATTTGTGTTTTTAACCAATACAGCCAGCGTTGAGAGTTATTTCTTTCATTAAGGTGGTGTTTCTCAATTCCTTTTTATCAATTAAGTAGAAGAAGCACAGCTTGGCATGTCTGGCTAAAATTCAGGAGTGCTATAGTGAGACTTATTATACATTTATCCATAATTCATAGAGCATGAAAGGAATTGACAGATTACTCAAAAATACACATATACTTGCACTCACAACACCCACCATTTAAAAAGGCACTTAAATATGGCTGAACCAAAATCCTCTGTGTTGCCTTGGAGAAGATAAAGTGATTTATTAAGATGCACAGATGACTGCAGCAGTTCCTATATGATTAAAGATGACAATTCCTTTACATCTTGAGCTGTGAAGATGCTTATTCTCACTCGGAAAACACTAAGTAACCCCTCAATCCCTCAAAAAAAAAACCCTCACACAAGCATCACCACCTTCATCAGCAAAATAAAAGACACATCCTTGCTTACCAGTTTTTGCAAAATATCAATAAAGGCACATTTAATAAAATGTCTTTCATCCTTTAAATATGCCTAGCTTTTATCATTATCCCTTCCTTCTCTTAAAGAGAAAGAAGTAAAGAATGAGGGCTTTATTGGTGATGGTAGCTTGAGGAAATTAAAAACACAGCAAAGAGAAAAAGTAACTCTGTGAGGTGATGTATATGTTAATTAGCTTGCCTGTGGTGATTATTTCACAGTGCATATATATATCAAATCATCAAGTCGAAAACCTTAAATATATACAATTTTTATTTGTCAATTTTACCTTAATAAAGCTGGGGGGGGGGGGGGAGGGGCGGGCGGGAAAGAGACCAGTTTGGAAAAAATCATGCACATATACTAACATTTTATCAAAAGGTGTATCACAGTTTGCCTGCCCTAAAATCAAGTGTAAGAAAAGCACTCCACTGTAATGAATCCTACATGTCCATAGCAAGGAGAGAAAAAAGTGAAATGATTATCTGGATCACTGAGGTTAAAAACGTGCAGTTAGAACTACTTTAGGTAATTCAAATGAAAGTAGAGATGCCCACCTCAACTCCCGTTCTGAAATTAATCAAATAGATGCTGGTGTGTTTTAAAAATTCAATTATAGAACTGAAGAGAAACCATCTATTCCACACCCTTCACTTCCTGGAAGGAGCTTAGCCAAACTATTTCCAAAAATGAGAATCTATACTATTTCCTAAGACATCAAGAGAAGGAGATTTCCTGCTGGGCTATGAAACAAGCAGAAAAACTGCAAAGACAGAAAGCTAGTTTTCTGCTTGTAAAATATTAGTTTTGGATGAGCAAATCTTTTTAAGAAGCTTATGAGTCTATGACCTTCTATCACCTAAAAGTTGCATCATTATAGCCTAGTCAAAAGGATTTCAGGTGCTATATTTGAAGCATGGTCTGATAATTTGTTAAATGGTTATCTTCAGAGATGGAAACAGTATATGTGGCAAAAAATCTGTTTTTTTCCCTGTGATTTTCACCGCCTGAAGTTTCAATAGACAAAAGTAGATGGAGAGGAGAAGAGGGCTGCATCTGTGACAGATGAAATCAGTGCAATGAAATTATGTGCTGTGGAGAGACTTGTGTCCATAATTTAAAAGTCACCACTATGTACATTTAAGCCATTCGATGCCAATGCAAGTATCTTTAAATTCCAGTATGTGAGAAGCAAGAGAACAGAATATTTAACAAAATTATCCTTTATATTCTGATTTGTTTTGCCTATATTTTCATGTTTTCCTAAGATCTGGACAGCATACCAGTCAAGAAAATAAAGGAAATCTGTATATTCTGTTTATATTTTGTGATGGTTTAACGTTTGTTTTAAATTATAATGAAGAAATAAAGTGAAAAGTCAAGATCCAATTCACAGTCCCAATACTCTTCATGCATTAAAAAGTGCCACAAAAGGAACCTTCCCACCTTAATCCTTTGAGTCTGTTTCCCAATCCACAGAACAGTATCTGTCTGATCTCTAGGTACTGGCTGCTTGGAGTACCACATGGAGAAAGGATCCAGAGGTCACATTCAGGGCAGCCTGAAAGAGTGACTTGATTGATAAGTACTGTCTATCACGCCCACAAGTTGCTCAAAAAGAGAAAAGGAGAGAAGAAGCACAAACATTGTATACTGGTTATTCAAAATGCACTTTTTATTCACTTTAACACAGATGATTTTTTACAGTTGAAACAAAATATCTGATACACAATTTTGAGTTTTTAGCAGCACCTGCAACAAGAGGATTGTGGAATACCTCAGGATAAAGTAGAGATGGCTGAGGCAGGCACAAATTAACCTGAAATTCAATCCACCGAAGACACATGGAATCTGACGCCCCCTGAATGTTAGCCCAATACGTGAAAATAAACTAAACAAATATTCTGTATGACGTTTTAATGGGCCATTGAAAAACAGTATAGTTCCAATCAGAAATACCTTATTCAAAAAATCTAGTGTTGTTTAAAAAAAAACCTACTGAAAATATTGCACTGCACATTCTGGAGTACACAATTTCTAAACCTATATGCGCAGTTCCTGGTTCTCACAGATTTCAGCCTTTGGTGTTTTTCAATCTCACCCAAACTATATGTCAGCACCCCACTGAGTGTTACTCACCAAAATGCCACTGTTTTTGTCACTTAATGTTAAATGCTTTCATTAAGATATTGTGTATTGATTTGGCAGAAAAAAATTGGTATGGTTAAGAGGAAAGGGGCTTCAGTTGGCCTGTCAATAAAATTAACACTTGTCTTGGGTGGACAGGAGGCCTATGAATGGGATATTCACGTAAATTTTTTACTTAAATGATCACATGCCATTCTAATAGTGACAAGTACTTTTGTGAGTGGATGAAGGTCTTTATGAAGGCCTGAGGTCTACAAATAGAAACTATTATAAGCAGAGTGCAAGTAGAAAGAGAAGGCCCCAGGTCTCATGCACTTAAAAACAATAAGCATTTAACGGTTCTGACGTACAGATTTTCACCCTAATGTGACTGTAGCAAAATGATCATAGAACTTGGAAACCAGTGTGGCTGGCTATAGGCATAGGCAGGATAGGGACCAATACTTAAGAGCTGTGGAGTCCCAGTTCTGGCTTTGACTTCTGGCATCAAAGTTAGTTGGACAATGGGGTCACGACTATATTTAAATTGGAAAGATTGAGTATGACTAGGTTGAAATACCATCTTCCACTTGTCTAAAAGTCCCAGAGCTCTTAAAGCACATAAGGTCCCATGTGTAAGGCTGATTCCATATGTAACTACAATGGAGAGTTCTAGGCTGTATTCCTGTGAAAGCTCCCACCCCCTCCCTGGTCTCGGTCTCTTTTTGGGGTCATTTCTAACTGTCCCTCACTACCTTGGGTCCATATTTTTATTATAGATGTTTCAAAAGTACAGATTAAAAGCTATGCAGGACAAACATATCAACCAACAAGAACGAGACTGCATTCATAGTGTAGTATATAGATGGCAGTCATGGTAACCAAAATTTGACAATTTTTGTATTTTAATATGGTATCTTTAGGATGTTTATATCAGGGCACATAATGATTACTCAGAGCTCAAGAATTTTTCCTGCCATAGTGCAAAAGCAAAAGAAAGAGCTATGCAATTGCTGTTAAATGCTGATTCCAGAATAGTTCGAAAAATTTTAAAGTCCCTCTTCATAGTCTTAGCTGTTGTCTTACGATACATCTAACTATAACATGGCACTGAAAAGTAGTTTGTAGCTTATAGATTCATAGAACTTAGAGCTGGAAGGGACCTTAAACCAAAAATCTAGCCAGTACAGGAATTCTTTTTATGGCATTTTAACAGATGGTCATCCAGCATCTTCTTGAATATTTTAACAGGAAGGGAGTTCACTATTAAGGCAGTCCATTCCACTGTTGGACAACTCTAATGATGAGAAATTCATTCTAACACTGGGTCAAAGTCTGCTCTCTTGTTACTTTCAATGTCCTAGTTTGGCCAGCTGAACATACAATGCAACATACAAGAAATCAGTTCCTTCTTCTACAATAAATATTTGAGTTAAGAAACATTGTGAGAAAAGCCCATCACCCCCCAAGCTTTTCTGAAGGCTTCTCTGAGAGCACAGCATGGTGGACCAAAGGACCATCAAAATTATGAGCAGAGAGCACTGCACCCAAAGCTATATACTAAGCAGCATTGCTAAATTGATAAGAGGTTGTCAGAGAAGCAACATCTCTGTGAGCAAAAGTAGACTTATGATTAAAAGCAGACCAACCACTTATTTGCAAGGGTGGTTGGCATATTTAAGCATAATCCATTCACTAGTACCCTGTTACTTTAAACACAAGGAGTATAATGAATTTCCAGTGTCATTAGTGTATCTCTTATTGAGATGGCATTTTTTGAAAAGCTCAGATGGGAGTAAACCGTACATAAGGATTTACACAAGCCAGTGTACATCATTATACTTTTGCATTCATAATCATTACAACCTCCTTACAATTCAAGTTAGGACATCCTTGTTTGCATTATTATTTTTATTGTAATACAGCTCAGAGTCTTATTCTTTTTTCCCCTTTAGCAGAAATGTCAAACTGCTTGGCAAGAGTCGATAGTGACATTTTTTAGTCGATTAATGGAACGCTTTAAGGGATAGCTTTAGCTCTGTAACTCCTTCATGCGGCTGGGTTCTAAGTTTAAACTGTGATTTGAAAAATATTTAAATCTCTCAGGACTAAAGCTTTCTGAAATGTCCTGATAGACACAAGAAAGAAATAGCAGAAATCACACAAAATACACTTGGTTTGATAAAGCTTTTTTTTTAAATTGCCC
This sequence comes from Tapirus terrestris, assembly GCA_004025025.1. NCBI lineage: Eukaryota > Metazoa > Chordata > Mammalia > Perissodactyla > Tapiridae > Tapirus > Tapirus terrestris. The sequence continues at coordinate 52,246 of PVID01010278.1, read as the reverse complement.
TACAACTTCAATTTGAAAGGCTCTGATTCGCAATCACGACCTTATCTCTTACCCTTTTGTGTGTGTGTGCACTTTTAGAAGGGCATGGTTATTCTTACACTACTGACTGACCAATTTGGGGCACACTTTTAAAAGACTTCCTACTTTTAACAGCATGAAGAACCTGCTTTGGAGCCACTGTTCAAGTCAATAGTGTGACCTAACATGCAATGCTCCAGCTGTTCCTCTACAGCCAACACCTGCCTGACAGCTTCTTCAAAGGCCACTGTCACATTAGTATCATCTTTGGCACTTGTTTCTAGATAAGGGTAATCTCCATTCTCCATGCACCAGGCTTGCGCCTCCTCAGTAGTCACTTGCCTATCCTCTTTGTCTACCTTGTTACCCAGAACTACAAACGGAAAGTGCTCAGGGTCTTTCACATCTGCATAGTAGATGAATTCTTTCTGCCAGTTACCAAGGTTCTCGAAGCTCTGCCGGTCATCCACGCTGAAGGTCAAGAGGCAGCAGTCTGCTCCCCTGTAGAAGGGTGTCCTAAGGCTCTTGAAACGTTCCTGCCCTGCAGTGTCCCAGATCTGGAGAGTTACAAAACGTCCATCTACCTCCAGATCTCGATTTAAGAACTCTACCCCTATGGTGTGAAAAGCCTGGGAGTCAAATTTATTGGTTACATAACGGTTCATGAGTGAGCTTTTCCCAACTCCACCATCACCCAACAGAATGACCTTTAAGAGCAGGGATTTCCCACTCATTGTTGCAGCACCAGATGGGGAGGAGTTTATAACCAAGAGAACCTGAAAATAAAAGAAAAAGTAGGAGGGAAAACAGTTAAACCTGAAACTGAAATCAACTTCATAGTAAATTTCTCTGAATTGTGAGGTCTTCTAATTTAACTTCTCTTGATTCATGCTCATTAAATGATATAGTACAGCAGAAGGACTAAAACTCTTTTTGCATAAAGGGGAAAATAGGTCCTGTTTTTTTCTTAAGTCTCTTGTCTGTGCCAGGAAAATGGCTGAATGCCATAGGTAAACAGACTAGCAGATGGTGCTGTAATTTGGTTCAGTTCTGACCCTATTCTAGGGGAGAGAGCCTAGAACAGGAATGCCACTCAAATGTGTAACCATATCAGCTTCTGGTTTGGACAGTTCCAAACAAGAGGCAAATAGTATGAAATTTATTTGGGGTTTGAAGTCTGTCCGCGATGGACCCAAGAATTATTGAGGAGAGAAAGCTGTGTAAGCTGGAATCTTGATTCTGTCAGTAGACCCTAGAACTAGACTGGACCCCAGAACTTGGAAAAGAGAAAAAGGGCAAGTTTCTTCAGGTGTTTGCCTCCAGTATACTTGCGGGTAGAATACTTGAGGGTATTGTATGGATACCCTCACAAGTAAAGGATAATCATTTCTTTATGAAACAATGGCATTTAAGTTGATGGTTGTTGACTGGAACCATTATAACAGGCCTCACTGAGGAGGAAAATATTGAATAGCTTATTAATTTTTGAATTTAGGTTCTAATTCCATAATAGCACCAATAAAAACATACAGTAAACTCTAAAGTGCAATAGTTATACAGTACCCTTCTTGTTACCTCCACAACATGTCTATATGTGGAATACCTAGAATGCACCTTAAAATAAAAAGATCAAATGTTTACTGAAAAACTACCTGGTACTAGATTCTGTTAGGTACTTTCACACTAGGTCCATTGTGGGAACTCAACAATGACCATGTTAATTGGGTGTTATTTATGCCAGAGACCCAAAGAGATGAAAACTAATCACTAATCAAAACAGCACATGCAAAAGAGCTGCTGGAGGCACACACATTTGAAACATAATTTAAAAGAAACCTCAGTAGTCCTTAAAATTATGTTGGTGTGCATGTGCACTAACCATTTATTTTTCTAAATGTTCATTTTTGAGAAATCAAATATAAAAATATAAATATGTACCTACCCAGTTGAGTATAAAATATAGACCTACCCAGTTGGGTCTTTGTCACAATCTTAGTCTTTTGCTTGTTGTTGTTTTATTCCTTCTTTTTAGGGTTCTAAAAAAGAGATTGGAAAATATCTTTTGAAAAATCTATAATAAAATAAAGGCTATATATACAAACACACTCAAGTCAGGGAAAAATCAGACCAACCTCAACTTACCTACAGAGGATGCTTTTCACAAATATACTTAAGAGTTCAAAATGCTACAAATGTTTAACATGGACAAAATAATTTTGTTGCAAGAACTTTAACTTGTCTTGAGTGTACTTTATATGATTTTTAAGGTTTTATATTATCTTTCCATTGAACTCTCCATTCAAAAAGTAAATCAAAGAAAGTACATGATATTCAGGAAAAAGAAAGTACAGAGGAGTCTAAGATATGTTGAAATTCTAAGTCAGAGATGAAACTCCTTCCCTTGAGACCTACCAGTGTTCCCATCTCCAAAAAAGTTATGAATGCACTCACCAATCTGCCTCAAGGTTGTGTCTGCAATTGATTCCACAAGATCACAGAAGAAAAAATTGTTTGGGGATTCCCTGTTTACAATACACCCTCTTGGCTAATTATTTTACTCACTAATTTCGCTCATCTGTCTTAAACACAGATTTTAGTATTTAGCTGGCTTTATGAAATTCAAACACAACTTCATTTAGCATTATAGTTAATTATGGCAAGAGTCTTATTTAAGCAGCATCAAGAGCACTGATCTAAAAAGAAGAGTTTCTAGATTTGTTGAGTGTTCTTTCTTAATGAGGAATAAAGAAGCTTTTAAGAAATCTCTGCTGCTTAATAATCTCATGTTATTTTTTTCACATATTGATAATAAGGGCTTCATTAAAGATCTAAATCAGTAATTATGAATTTAAATAATGTCTTCTAAATTGATAGACTTTATCCTCCACCTTAGTCCATCTATTCTAAAAAATTCTCAAGTTTCCTACAATTCCTGATTATTGTCCTCTTTTTTTCTGCTCTCAAATTGCTGTCTTTGGAACTAGGTCAAGCCACAAACATTTCTTTAAATGGAGATGAAACAAGTGTTAGTATACTTCTTTATTTTTTATACTGGTTTGTAGGATAATTTTACAGAGCAGAACTCTTGAACTCGCACTTTAAAAAGTAACAGAAGGAAGTACAAACTGATAGTATTAAGGGCCAAGCCAAATGAGCTTCCTTAAGTTTCTAGCAAACAGGTGTTCACATCATTAAACGACTCACTAACTCTACTTTTCCGGCAGCAGATGAACTCAAATGACGGGTCAAGGACCGAGAGAATATGGAAACCAAATACTCAGCTCCAGGAATAATGATGAAGTATTAATAACTATCTGAGACAATGCTGCAGTTGCTTGTGCATTCCCTGTTTGGTCATGTGCGCACATAGCTTCTGGGTACATAGGCTCTATACCAGGGAAAAGGGAGGAAAAGCAATGTGGTTCAGTGTCAAATGCACTGGGCTGGCAGCAATCAGGAGACAAGAGTCTTCATCACTGCTTTCTCATTCACTTATTTTATGAACTTGGGCAGGTCATCTAATCTTGCTGTGTTTCAATATCTTCCTATATAAAAATAGAGCTGATAATACTTGCCCTACCTAACTCACAGGATTGGGGGAAAATGAATAACTTATGAAATTTGCAAAGATTTGTAAGCATTTATTAAAATTTTTGGTTTGAGATTTTTGTTCTTTTTGCTCCTCCACCTCCTTTCATTCACTGGTGGGGGCCTTGTAGCTTCGTATTAACCCTTCTCAGAAAGGGCCTGCCAATGGGAGGATAACAGTTCTTCCTCTTCTCTTTCTTCCATATCTGAGAGAGCCTTGTTCCCCAACAATTTTGAGCATCCGCATATATCACAGAATCTTAGCATTGGAGGGACCTTAAGAGACTTCTGGTCCAATTCTGCTACTGATGATTGAGAACACATTTGAGTGCTTACTGTGTGCTGTGTCCTTACTAAGCTGACCCTCCACTCTCCTCTGCTATCTCCAACTCCCATTTGTTTGCTGGAGGTAGAAACGAATACAGTTTAGGCTGGTCTCCTTGCCTTCAGTCACTAAACCCTGCTGATTTTTCCTTGGTGTATCCTTTTCCAGTTCTCTGCCACGATCCTCATTTTGGCCCACAACTCCTTACATCTAATCTATGGTGAAAGCTTCCTGGTTCTCCTCTCCCTGCCTCTGGTTTCTTCCTACCTAATCTACTTTGCAAAGCTTCATCACTTGAGCACCCACTGGGTGTAGACACAGTTGGAAATGCATACATGTTTAAGGTAAGGTCTTACCCTCAAGGAGTTCACAAATTAACATATAAGTTTCAGGTCTCATGATTTACAGTTGAAATAGCACCATTATACTGACTTATTTTGTTAACAAAACCTTTTTTTCCCAAGTATATCTTTCCTACACAACAAATTTTAAATTCCTGGATAGTAAGGCCCTTGTTTGTGTATGTCTTTGAAGCCCCTCCAGCATGCAGCACCAGGGTCCTCCACTGGATAATGAATAAATATTTGTTTATTAATTAACTGTCTCGGTAGGTGCCCAGAACTAATGTCTATGAATTGATGCCAAGGTACAATAGATCCACAGTTCTGTAAGATGTCCAAATGCTATTATTTATAAGGTGACTAAAGAGCAGAAGTTATGGACTTATGGATTACTTTCTAGATGGAACTTAGGAATTCCACCTGTTGGAAGTCAGTGGAAATGCTCCAGTTTCCTTCCCTCTCCCCTTGGATTTTAAAAATAAACATATAAATTTCTCCATTCCCACCAAAAACAAGAGCAGAATAATTATCTCCACTTTATGGTTTCAGTGGGTGCTGGCATCCCCATCATCATCATTTGAAAATGAGTATGATATCCTTTAGTACATACTTAAATTAAAAAGAACTAGCATAGTATAAAAGCAAATCAAACAATTTTTTCCTCCCCCAGAACATGCCAAATTTGAGTCAAACCTTAAAAGAAGATAGCATTAAGCAGGCAAAGGAATTCTTTGATAATCCTAAATACATTTCATATGAAAGTCAAATCCCTTTATGCATCCCTTATGGGTCCCACATCAAGTTAGGATTTGGACTAAAATGTTTATTCTGATTTTGGTTCTATTCAGAGAAGGATCTGGCTTTAACCAACTCAAATATCCTAGGGATGTGATTCCCCTTTCCTACCCCAGTCCCCAAAATAGATTAACAAGCATTCTCTGGGGATAATTTATTCTTTTCCCCCCCCCAATTAGGGTCTAAGTCTCGGACAACAAGGTGAATTAGGAATTCACATAACTGATACTCCCTAGCCTTCTTTGTTCTTCAACACACTTGAAACCTTCTGAATCCCCTGTGCCTGCACCCACACAGGCTTACTAAAATTATTGTATTTAGTTGGGGATACTTGGGGGTAGGGGTGGAGATGAGGGAGGAGGCAGTACAATGATGAGAAAAACATTGAACCTTTGAAAATAGTACATTTTAGTGTGATGATGGAGAGAAGAGAGAAAAGCAAATTGGAAACATCCTTTTGGTTGCCATGGTTGGAATGATGCTTAAATCCATAGTACAGATTGTTTGGGAGCAAGTCTTGAGAGGGATGTGTACTGCAAGGCTGGGGGTGAGGGAAAAGCAGCGGGGGAGGGCTAGGCAGTGGATAAGAGTGGCCCTGGCAGCAATCTGCACAGAGGAGCCATGGTTGGAGCTGTGGGGAAAGCCCATCTTGTGGTGCCACATTAGTTGAGGCTACTCAACTCACTGTTGATTCCTGGCACAATATTTGGAACTATCGCACTGGAGAACTGGGCGGGGCTTTCTTTAATCTATGTAAAAATCAATACAAATAGGAAATGATTGGATCTTTGAGACCCTCTACCTTAAACGGTGTAGGTCGTTTCCAACACAACCTGATGCTTGGTGCGGAGGAGGGGTGGCTCCGTAGCGGGGAAGCCCTCTGACGCACTGTATTCATTCTGGAGAGCTACCGAGTTATCAGCTACATCCATGCTCTGAGTCCAAATGCCACAGCTGTCATGCCACTGAAATGCTATTCCTACTTTTATGCCCATATTTATGTCCTCTATGCAACTAGAAGGGTCCAATGTGGAATTTCACCTCTAACTTTTCACTCCTCACAACCACAGCTCTGGGGCTATGAGCCCGAAGACACGCTAGATAGCTATTTGGCAGCCCCCAGGCCACTTCTTCCCATGTAGACTGCCTGGAGACAAATAGGTAGGAAAGGTTTGGGTGACATTAAGTGAGCAGGGTACAGGGAAAAGAAGCTTCCTTAGGACACTGGGAATGCTGTCATCTCTATGAAAGGAGCACTGTAAGCACTGGGGATCTAGAAAGTGAGACGTCACGCATACTTCCAACTACCTCGGACCCGGGTCCTCTCACCTCACCCGCAGCTCCTAGAACGAGTGGATGTGGCGCATGCGCACTGAGCCACACCCGCTCTCCACCGAGCCCTGCGCCTCTCTGCCGGGCTTTGGCAGCCGCTTGGGATTACTCAGCAACGCCCCCCTCCGCAGCCACCTACCCCCCAGTTCCGACCCCTGCAGCGCCTAGGCCCCCTTCCCAAGGTGCAAGTGCTTCCGAGGATCACCTAGACCTCCCTTTCTTCCTCTTCCCAAAGGCCTCCCACCTCCCGGCCTCCCCCGTCCGCCGGTCGCTAGCCCCTCTCCCTGCCCACGCACCGGCACCTTACCCAATACAATGGGAGAGAGACCAGAGAGGGCCGCGGGTGCCAAGCAGGTCAACTTTGCGTGCTGGCCGTTCGGTTCCTCAGCGACACCGTCACCGCTCCTGCTGCCTCCTCGTCCTCAACGGGGCGGCAAGTGCAGCTTGGACCTCGGTGGCCTGACAGCTGCCGCTCGCGCCCGCCGCTGCCGCCGCGCAGCGTCTCGCGCCCGCGCCCGCCAGGGGAGGGGGCGGGGCCCGCGCCGCCTTCTTATGCCCCTTTCTCGGCGCCTACGGACCCGGTGCAGTCGCGGCCCGCCCTCGCGTGTCGAGAGCACTCCCTGGCTCGCTCACTCTTCCTTCAGGCTCAGTGTCCAACCCTGCTCTCCCTTGTCCTCCTCTCCCCACCTCGCCGATTAGGCACAGCTACAATGGACCGTCAAATATCGCTTTCGCACTTAGCTCCTCTGCAGCCTGGGACCACAACCCCATTTTCTGCGATTACTCTTCGACCTATCCCATTTAACTTACCTCCAAACGCTCTACTTTTGCCACGAGGATAGCACATACGTCCTCTTGTTTCAGATAACTCAGGGAAATACACGATCACAACACATTACTAGCCCCTCTAGCTGGCTACTGCTCATGACATTCTCATGGCAATCCAAAAGGAAAGGTTTACATCTGTAGCTCAGGCATAGAAGACACACTGCCCTTTACCCTTACCAGTTATCATTCCAGAGGGCCACACAGAGAGCATTACCTGAGGTTTCCGGAAATGTTGCCGGCGTAGAATGCAATGTTCCAATTGTGCCTAGCCACCCAGCCAGTCCCTTCTTGTTGTCTTCTGTGGCCCTCTGATACCTCCGACTAGTTTGTGATTTTTTTCCTGAAATCAAAAGAGGATGGAGCTCCTGGAGTCATTTAGCCTGCACCCCATCTCTCTGTCAGGTAGATCCATCTCTGAAGCTTCCCTGATGTCTGAGAACCTGTGCCTGTGTGGCACTGCCCCTCACTCACCATGTGCCCCCTCAGGGCCCTCACACATGCCCTCTCTCCATCTAGGCCACTCTCTTTCTACCTCTTCACAAGTCAACCACTCAGTCAGTCCCACAGGCCCCAGCTTAAATATCACTTCCTCAGGGTAACCTTTCTCAATAACCCCATAATAGAGAAAGTGCCGGCAGTTATTCTCTTGTAGCTTGCTGTACTTTTCCATCATAATACTTATCTGTTTATGATGAGATATTTAAATTATGATTATTCGATTGACAACTGCCTTCCTCCACTAAACTATATTGCACTAGTATAAAGTCAAGGACTGACTGTTTAGATTCACCATCATATCCCCAGAGCCTAGGGCAATGCTTGTTACACAGGACACGCTCAGAAAATATTTGTTTAATATGAATGAATGTTGTAACATCAACAATTATTGTTATTTTAAAATAAAATGAGTGGATCTAAGTGAATCCCTTGTGCTCCTACTTAAACAAGTCCCACCCCACACACAAACACACCAAAACACTCTTCTGATGAAGAAGAGAGGCACATAGTCCTCTAAATTAACTTCTTACTCACACATTCTTATCTGTAATAAAAGAACTTTTGAGCATGGGCACCAACATATGTATATGTATTTATAGATTGTATACATGTACTACTGTGCTTATAGACTTTATACATTACATTACATATACGTTATAATACATACACATTAAAAATACTCCAACAAAGAAATTTAAAAAGGATGAGAAAAAATAAATATGTTGATGTTCCAATGTTTTCTTTCTGCACACCAATAAATTGTTTTGTGAACTGCTCAAAATTAAAAGTCCTTCATATTAGAGTCTCTCATCTTGAAGTGAATCTAGACTCCTTTGTCATTTTCTCATAGATGCTATTTTCCAACAGTTTAATCATCTCTGAGAATCCCCCAAAACTACCTGCAAGTTTTAAGGGCCTTTTAATTTCTAGGCTTGGATAACCAGTTCTGTAGTCAGAAGCTCATAACTGCTGAAGATGTTACACATTTGCAGAATGTTGGAACCCTTAGGGGTACGTAAAATCCTCCGTTAGCCCAAAGATTCCTAACTGCAAATCCTATATTACAAGAGTCTCCAGAGGTCGCTTGAAAAGCAACTACCATCTGTGTATAAATAGAAGCAACATGACTACCACTAGTTATGAGGGAACAGCACAAAGTGTATAACTCAAAGTTTCAAGGTAACAACTGTAGGTGGTTTTGTGGCTCTAAGACTGGAGTATTCCAAATGACTCATCATTGAGGTCTGTCAAACCATTCCCTTCATTAATAATGCTTCCATGCATAATGAAAGAATATAATCCTACCTTTGTAACACATTACACACACACACACACACCCCATTTTTCTACTGAAAATAGAATCATAGTGTGGTCAGTAGATAGGAGGCTAAACCAAGACTGCCTTTAGATACTAGAGAAATGTTACCCTTGGAGTGTGACACATACATACAAAAGTCAACATTCAGTGTATGAATTCAGTCTCCAAAAGTCCCCAGTCCTGATTTGGTTTTAAATACACTGACCTGGGCTTAAAGAAGACATAAGTGGAATGTGGTTAATATGAAAGAAAAGCCTGAGTCAGTGTTCATAAAATGCTTATGAACAAAAGAGTTCCATGAAGGGTTCAAATAAATTCATAAACACTGCATACTATTTCCCTTCCTGGAGAGTCACAATGCATATTAGAATATTAAAAACTCTTGGAATCCTGCAGTAATAAAACCACTTTTTTAAACCCAACATTTCCCAAACTTTTGTGACCACAAATTCCTTTTGTTTATGGAGCACCTGTTAACAGGACCAGTATACCTCAGAACCCAATTGGGCAACTGTTGTCTTAATCAATTGTACAAAGCTGTAATGTGATAACACAACATTGGTTTGCCTTAAACATGGATGGCAATATATGTTATCTTGCTTGGCCACTAAGATTGATTTGTAGTGGCTTTCTGGAGAATTGTGCTGTGGAGGATTCCACAGTGCATCCAGCTCAGTAGGAAAGAGTGATTAGTTAGTGATGACTACCATAGATGAGGCAACGTGTTTGCCATACTTGGCCTAGAATATTTATATGGCAACTGTACATTTCATATTTTCCAGATAGTTCTGATTTTGAATATTTTGTTCTGTTGTTCCCATATTTACAGTAATACTTACAGGACCATCTGATGTTTTATTCAGAAAACATAGTAGCCACAGATATGTAAAAAGGAAATTGGCAGTAAGAATTTGTCAATATTTACCTATCATTGGCTAAAAGCAAGTCACTGGTTCTGGTGACACAATAATTTTTTATCACTTGACATGTGGATAATCTTGTGGAATAAGGATACTACGCAAGTTTTGTCACAGTCTGATGGAAAGATCTCAGAAGATCATCCAATTATTGAAAGCATCAGTACAAACTCAGTTTTATTATTTTTAAAACAGATGTATTTTCAAGCTCTGTTCACTGACAACACTTAGAAACAATAAAAATCCCAGTGCCAAAGAGTACCTCCAGTGCCCAGATTGAGAATGTAAATACCGTTTCCCAATGAAAGGAACCAAGGTTTCTTAGACAAATGGCCAATTCAGGTCTGTGGCAAGAAATATCCAAAATGAACCTGGAATATCTTGTCACACCAGAGAACAAAGAAGCTAAGGAACTGTGAGATAATAGAAAATATATGTATTGGTCTCTGCCCCTGGTTCCTGACACAGAGCTCCTGAAACCCTTGTAAATTCCTAAGTGATAATAGCACTAGGAGCATTTTTTGTTCTAATATTTGGTCTTTGACCCCACTTCCTGACACAGAGCTCCTAAATCCCTTGGAATTTCCTGGATGATAGGAGTGTCTTTTGTTCTAATGAAGCTACTTGGATGGCTCCTAGATGGGGGTGGGTCCCCAGAAAAACCAAGTCATAATTAGAATTGGAATTTTTAGCCCCACCCCCCACTTCTCTAGAGAGGGGAGAGGGACTGGAAATTGAGTTAGTAACTGATCATGCTTATGTGAGGAAGCCTCCATAAAATCCCCAAAGCATGGAATTTGAAGAGCTTCCAGGTTGGTGAACATATCCATGTACCAAGAGGGTCATGCACCCCAACTCCACAGGGACAGAAGATCCTCCACTTGGGACCCTCCCAGACTTTGCACTATGTAGCTCTTCATTTGGCTGTTCATCTGTATTCTTTGTCATATCCTTTAATAAACTGGTGAATGTAGGTAAGTGTTTCCCTGAGTTCTGTGGGCTGCTCTAGCAAATAATGGAATCCAAGGCAAAGGAAGTTATAGGAACATCTGATTCATAGCCGATCTGTCAGAAGCACAGGTAACAACTTGGACTTGTGATTGGGTTTTTCTCTATACAGGAGCACTACTAGGGCTGTGTCAAAAGGACTTGTGAGCCAAATTGAAGAGACTCTCTCTAACCAAACACGAAGTGATCTGAGTGTTAGTAAAGACAATAGCTACAATGGATTGGAATATATCAAATATGTTTAAATATATGAGTCCATAAAGATACTTAAAAATGTAATTGGTCAACTTGGAGAAAGCTAGAAAACTAGCTCATTATTTTGAAACTGGTAAATAAAATAATGAATAAAACATTTAACCTGCATTTCTTCTACACATTCTTTCTGTGTGTAAGTGAATTTGAGGAAAACATTGTTTCATTTATTTATTTTTTTGAGGAAGATTGGCCCTGTGCTAACATCTGTTGCCAATTTTCCTCTTTTTTTCTTTTTTCTCCCAAAGCCCCAGTACATCATTGTGTATCATAGTTGTAGAGTTGTAGCTCTTCTATATGGGACGCTGCCTCAGCATGGCTTGATGAGTGGTGAGTAGGTCTGTGCCCAGGATCCAAACCAGTGAACCCCGTGCTGCCAAAGTGGAACATGTGAACTTAACCGCTATGCCACCAGGCCGGCCCCAAAAATATTGTTTTAGTAGAAGATTTTCAGGTAATAAATTAAGAAGGAACGGTAGAATTTTACAACGGTTAATGAATTAATGGATCTAGGCAACGATCATCAATGTCTGCTAACATTACAAAAAGAGTAATAATCGAATATCATACGACTCCTAATGGAAAAACAAAGCAGTGCCTATGAAGTATTTTTGTCAAAAAATAGAATTTGAATCTGACCAAGCCTCTAAATATAACTACAAATTTTTAGGAAAATGTAAGGACAAAGATGTTAAATAACATCACAAGGATGCAAGCAAGAATGTCCAGACTTGGCTTTGGGGTGGAGATGTTGGGGAGAGGAAATCTACAAAAAGCCAGCATGGTTTCTTCAACAAATAAATTGCAAGAGAGAATCTGAAAATAAAAGTTAAGAAAAAAATTGTATTTACAAGAGCATCAAAAAGAATAAAATATTTAGGAGTAAATTTTGAAAAAGAAGTGGAAAACGTATCCTCTTAAAAACAACAAAATGTCAAAAGAAATTAAAGAAGATCTAAATAAATAAAAAGACATCCCATGTTTGTGGATCAAAAGACTTAACATTATTAAGATGTTAATACTCTCCAAATTGGCCTAAAGATTCAATTCAATCCCTTCCATAATTCTAGCTAGCTTGTTTATAGAAATTTACAACCTGATCCTAAAATCCATATAAAAACTTTGTAAATTTATAATTTATCCATTGTAAGTGGACAAATTGGCATATGACCATCATGAGTTTGATTAGCATGTATCAGTTCCCTTTGAAATTTCTGGAACCTGAAAAACTAAGGATAATATCCTACATCTTGCCTAATCACCACAGTCTTTCTACCCTTTGAAGTCCTCCTTTAATTGAAAACCCACCTCTCCCTGGTATCTTCAGAATTTAGTATATAGACTTTCGGCTTTGGCAGGGATATTAGAGATTATCTAATCCATTGATTCCCAAACATAGCTACACATCAAAATCACATAGAGAATTTATCAAAAGTATAGATTCCAAGTGCCCGACTTTGAAATCTCTGCAGTAGGGGCGCCCAGGAATGTACATTTTTAATGAGTTCCCTAGGGGATTCTGATAAGTTGGCCATGTATAAGCATTTAGGAACCATGAAATTTTTCTAGCCTCTCACTTATTGTAGGAATCCCTTCTACAACTCCCTGACTTGTGGTCAGTCAGCCTTTGAATAACGACTTCACAAGAAGTCTATTATTCCATTCTATTATTTAGACAGTTTACTTTGCTAGAAAGTTCTCCCTTATGAAATGATGAAACCTGCAACCTCTAACTCCCACTATTTCAAGACTAGTTCTGACCTCAGAGATGGCAGATAAGTGTTGTAGAAGTCTTTCTCAATTTAAGGAAAAGTAAAATCAGAAATACAAGTTTCTTCTTTGAGGATGGCGAGTAGCTTCTAAAAATAGGTTGCTATTCAGCAAGAATGCAGGTTAACAGAAAAAAATTCAACACAAATACCATGCTCAGCATCTCTGTGCAAGAAGCCATTGTTCACTAAGATACCAACAATTTCTCTTTCAAAAGATAAGAATTTCTCTAAGGCTGAAAGATTCAATATTTTGCTTTCTTTTTCTTTTGAGAACATTACAGATGTTCTCTGGATATGTATAATATGATGGTTTGCATGAAAATTAATGTTTTGAAAATTGTGTTGGTTAATGTAAAACATCCAAAGTAAGTGTACTCAACTTTTCTTAAAGAAAGCATTGTGTTCTAAGCCTATAAAAGATCAGTTTATCTTTTTTTTTGGTGAGGAAGATTGGTCTGTGCCAATCTTCCTCTAATTTGTATGTGGGACACCACCACAGCTTGGCTTGATGAGCTTGATGAGCAGTGTGTAGGTCCATGCCTGGGATCCAAACCCACAAACCCCGGGCTGCCGAAGTGGAGCATGCAAACTTAACCACTACGCCACAGGGCCGACTGCAAGATCAGTTTATCTTGATTATCAAGTTAAGATGATTTCTTCTTCCTATTGCCTTATAAATAAAATGGTTTTCTTAAATTTTATATATAGCATAAAAGTTTGTTTGCTTAATTAATATTTTTAACGGTTTCACCTCATTTGCCAATTTAGATCAATTGATATTTACTACTTAGATTACAATGGGAAAATGTGTTGTGATGTCTCCTGTGGGGACAGAGGTGGGATGGTGGCAATCCGCACACCATCTACTAGCCAATGCAATCCCTCTTCAACGTAATAGACCTCCAAATATCTGGGTTACTCTCATACACCTTCTAATTCTTCTTTTCCCCAACTTGAGTATCTGCAAGTCCTTTAACCAGTCTTCATGTGGATCTCATTTTTGGATCCTTCATTCTTCTCTTCTCCATCAACACCCACAATTTTGTCACCATTCCTCTAGAAATATGGTAGCTAGACATGAAGTCAGTACAAATACTGACTACACTTTGACAACACTTATATTAACAATCATTCCTGAAAATGGTTACCTATTTTACCATTGCTGAAAAAGGTTATCTATCAATGCTCGTTTTGTTTTATTTCTGGCCATTTCTCCCATTTATCAGGGTCACATAAAATTCTTATTATGTATTTTAAGATGCTAGCCTTGTCTCCCAACTTGGTTTCATTTACAAACCTAGTGAGCACGTCCTTTATTCCATAATTCAGGTAATTAATTCATCCATCTATTCAGCAAATATAAGTGCCTACTCTGTGCCTGGCCCTGCTCTAAAACCTAGGAGTCTGGTGGTGAGCAAAAACAGACATGAGTCTCATGAGTTACAATCTAGTAGATAAAAATCTAAATGTTCCAGTCACATTGGAGGACAGTTTGGTGGTTTCTTACAAAACTAAACATACTCTTACCATACAATCTGGAAAGCACACTCATTGGTATTTACCCAAAGGAGTGGAAAACTTATGTCCACACAAAAACCTGCACATGGATGTTTATAGCAGCTTTGTTCATAATTGCCAAAACTTGGAAGCAACCAAGATGTCCTTCAGTAGGTGAATGGATAAGTAAACTGTGGTATATCAAGACAATGGAATATTATTCAGCACTAAAAAGAAATGAACTATCAAGCCATGAAAAGACAAGGAGGGAACTTAGATGCTTATTACTAAGTAAAAGAAGTCAATATGAAAAGGCTACATACTGTATGATTCCAAGCATAAGACATTCTGGGAAAGAAAAAAACATGGAGACAGTAAAAAGATCAGTGATTGCCAGGGGTTTTTTAAGACAGTGAAATCACTCTGCATGATATCATAATGATGGATACATGCCATTACATATTTGTCCAAACCCATAGAATGTACAACTCCAAGAGTGAACCCCAAGGTAAACTATGGACTTTGAGTGATTATGATGTGTCAATGTAGGTTCATCAATTGTACCAAATGTGCCACTCTGGTGGAGGATGTTGATAATGGAGGAGGCTATGCATGTGTAGGGGAGAGGGTATAACTCTGTACCTTCTCCTCAATTTTTCTGTGAACTTAAAACTGCTTTAAAAAATTAAATCCTGGGGGCCAGCCCCATAGCCTAGTGGTTAAGTTCAGCATGCTCTGCCTTGCCAACCTGGGTTCTGTTCCTGGGGGCAGACCTATACCACTCATCAGCAGCCATGCTGTGGGAGTGACCCACATACAAAACAGAGGAAGACTGGCATGGATGTTAGCTCAGGGCGAATCTTCCTCAGAAAAAAAATTAAATCTTAATTTAAAAAGTTAAAAAAAAATCAAAATGCCATGATATGTATAAGATATCAACAGCATCAATAACATTAATTATTACAGAGGAATCTGTGACAGTCATGTCTTGGACAGATATAGAAGTGCTTTAGAGGAGAAGAGGCTCTGTCTGGAAAGGGTTTGGACTGACCTGTAATTCACTATAAAATTTGACATTTGCTGGAAAAAACAAAGTTTTAATTCCCCACTAGGGAGAATATCTTCCATCTTCTGTCAGTACAATTATCTAAACACTCAAACATTCACTTCCTACAGTAGAAAATACTATGTGTAGATTCTTCTCTATAAATGAACGGCAAAACCTACAGCATATTAAGACATAGACTGGAAGGGATGCTGAAGGATTCATAGCTATAAAGGGAGCTAGAGTAGTGTATGGGTGAAATGTGTTTCTATTATTATTTGTAGGAGGCAGTTGACATCATGGGAAGTGCATGAGACCAGTTGTCATCATGCCTCGCTCCCTGACTCTTATAGGACATATGTGACCTCTGCTAAGTCATTTAACCTCTCAGTCACAATTTCTTCATCTATAAATCGATGATAATATTACCTACTCTGCCATCACCATAATGTTGCTGGGAACAACTAAATGAGATAATGTCCATGAAGCACCTTGGAAAATGAAAAGCAGTATACAAAAATAAATTCCTTACATTAATTAGTCATTGTGTTTTAATTCTGGACAGGGTAGGAAGAAGTTACCCCTTACACAGTTCTGTAATTCTTTCATAAGGGAATTTTAGAGCATTGATCACTGCAGTTTGTATATTGTTTTAAAGTTTCAGAAACTATTTTTGAAAAAAAAATCATGCTCCCTAAAAAAATTATGCCACCACATGACCAAAAGAACAGCCAAATAGAAAGAGTTATTTTTCTGATTAATTTCAGTCAAGGGTAAAATAAAATGATGAAAGACTTCACTTCTTGAAATAGCTCTAACTACATCACTAATCCAGTTTGTAGGGAAAGTTCATGTCATGATCTTGCTATTATTTCACATTATCTATGAAATTTCAATGTATTTGAAGTGTTTCTAGGGCCTACATAAAGAGAAAGATCACACAAGTATTGTTTGAAATAAAAACCAAATTTAATATAATATCACTGACTTTGGGTGGACCCCTGGGTAGTACAGAAAGCACGCGGGAGAGTCAGTTCATGGAAAAACCAGTAGCCTTCAAATGCATTTATCTTCCATGATTATCTATTTTTAGCACTCTGAGTTATGGGCTGTATCCCCTTCCTGTTCACTTATAAGGTATCAGACAAAAAACAGCATCAAGCACCAGCAAATATCACGTACCTGTTTTTCAACTTGTGCATTATATGGTATGAGGGCTGATGATGGTGTCAGAATTCTGAAATCTACTTCAGGTGCACCTGTTTTTCCCTTCTCACACTCCCTGCCCCCTGCTACCACAAAATAGAGGAGCCTGGAACTAGCATGCTAAAACAAGCAATGCAGATTTTTTTAAATGATAGCTATAATCTGAGCCAGTGGTTCAAGAAGTGTGGTTCCACTATGTGTAAGCATAAGCCTCACCTAGCAACTTGTTAGAAATGCAGATTCTTTGGTCCCTCTCCAGACCTTCTGAACTCTGGGCGCGGGACCCAGAAATCTTTGTATTAACAAGTCCTTCAGTTGATTCTGATGCACATTAAAGTTGGAGAACAACTAGTTTGAGCTATCCTGGGGACAAGGACCCGTAATTTCTCCCTAGTCTACTTATGAGGACAAACATGTTAATGAATTGTGATCAGGAGATACCTACGGATCTTCAGAAAAGAAAGAATTTGTTCACTCAGTTTTATAGCACTGCCCTCTAGCTCTCAAGAAATTTGTAAATTATACCAATTTGATGAGAAAATAATTAGGTGGTACAACTCTGAATGGCAAAAATGAGTCCTCTTTACGAGGATCAAGCATGACAGGACAGCATCTATGGTATGTTCTGAACCTTGATTGTGGTGGAGGTTACACAACTGTATTTTTTTGATCAAAATTCATAGAATTGTACACCAAAAAAAGAGAAAATTTTACAGTATGTAAATTTTAAGATAAGTTTTAGAAATGCAAACACCAAAAAAGATAATTGTTTAAAGTAAACAAAGCCCCTCAATATATTGTGGAGTTTAGAATATACATAGAAGTAAAGCACAAAGGACAGGAGTGAGGAAAAGAAAATACAAAGTTGTAAAGTTCTTACACTACATATTGAGTGGTTTAAATTTATTTGAAAGTAGACTGTGATAAGTTAAAGTAAATCGTAATAAGGAGCATATTGTAAGTGCGAGAGCAACCACTAGAAAAGTATAAATAAAGAAATATAGTTAATAAGCCAATTGTGGAGATAAAAATGAATCATTAAGAAAAATTCAATTAATTCAGAAGAAGGCAAGAAAAGAAGGAAAAAAGGAAAAGGGAACAGATAGAATAAATATAATACAAATAGCAAGATTTAAAACCAACCATATCCATAATGACATTAAATGTAAATTGCCTAAATCTGTGGTCAGCGAACTTTTTCTGTAAAGGATCAGATAGCCAATATTTTAAGTTTTGAGGGTCATAGAGTTTTTGTCTGCATTACTTGACTCTGCCATTGTAGCATGAAAATAGCCACAGCTAATATATTAAAAAAATGAGCTTGACTTTGTTCTAATAACATTTTATTTACAAAAACTGGCTGTGGGCTGGGCTGGAGTTGGCCTACAGGCCATAATTTGCTGACCCTTGGTCTAAGTACTTGAGTTAAAAGCAGATTGTCAGATTTCATTGATAAAAACCACTTAACAAACTAGGAGTTGAAGGGAAATTCCTCAATTCGATAAAGGGCATCTATGAAAACCTCACAGCTAGCATCATACTTAATGGTAAAAGACTGGAAGCTTTCCACCCAAGATCAGGAAAAAGACAAGGATGTCCACTCTCATCACTTCTATTTACCATTAATGGTATTTGAGTTTCTGGCCAAGACAATAGGCAGGAAAATGAAATAAAAGGCATCCAGAATCGAAAGGAAGAAGTAAAATTATATCTATTTACAGAAGACGTGATCTTGAATATAGAAAATCCTAAGGAATCCACTAAGAAACTATTAGAACCAATAAACAAGTTCAGCAAGGTTGCAGGATATGAAATCAATATATAAAAATCAGTTGTATTTCTATACATTAGCAATGAACAGTCCAAAAACGACATTAAGAAAACAATTCCATTTACAACAGCGTCAAAAAGAATAAAATATTTAGAAATAAATGTAACAAAAGTTCAAGACATATACATAGAAAACAACAAAACATCATTAAAAGAAATGAAAGATCTAAATAAATGGAACAATATCCCATGCTAATGGATCAGGAGAGAGAATATTGTTAAGATGGCAATACTCTCCAAATTGATCCATAGAATCTACACAATCCCTATCAAAATCACAGCTGCCTATTTTTTTTTACAGAAATTGACAAGCTAATGCTGAAATCATTATGTAAATGCAAGGGACTCAAAATAGTTAAAACAAAGTTGGAGACTCACACTTCTTGATTTCAAAACTTACTATAAAACCACAGTAATTACAACAGTGTGGTACTGACATAGCAATAGACATACAGATCGATGTAATGGAACTGAGAGTTCACAAGTAAACCCTAAGATTAATGGTCAATTGATTTTTATCAAAGATGCCAATACAATCCAATGTGGAAAGAACAATCTTTTCAATAAATGGTGCTGAGACTACTTGCTATCTACATGGAAAAGAATGAAGTTGGACCCCTAACTTACACCCTACACAAAAATTTACTCACAATGGATCAAATAAGAGCTAAAACTATAAAATTCTTAGAAGAAAACATAGTGGTAAATCTTTGTGACCTTGGGTTAGGCAAAGCCTTCTTAAATATGGCATCAAAAGCACAAATGACAAAAGAAACATTAGATAAATTGCACTTAGTCAAAATTAAAAACTTTTCTGCTTCAGAGGACATGATCAAGAAAGTGAAAAGACAATCCACAGAATGGAAAACAGTATTTCCAAATCGTATTTATGACAAGGGGCTATTATCCAGAATATATAAAAAATAGTTAACAGTATAATATAAATAACTCAATTAAAAATGGGCAAGTGATCTGAATAGACATATCCTTGGAGAAGATATACAAATGGGCAACAAGCCCATGAAAAGATGCTCAACATCATTGGCCTTTAAGGAAATGCAAATAAAAACCGCAATGAGATACCATTTCATACTTACTAAAATGGCTATAATCAAAAGATGGACAATAACAAATGTAGACAATGATGTGGAGAATTAGAATGTTCATACTTTGTTGGTGAGAATGTAAAATAGTGTACCACTGTAGAAATAGTATGGCAGTTCTTCAAAAAGTTAAGCATAGAGTTACCATATGATACAACAATTCCACTCCCAGTTATAAAACCAAGAAAAATGAAAATATATGTCCACACAAAAAGTTGTATGTAGATATTTGTAGCAGCATTATTCATAATAAACAAGAAGTGGAAACAACTCAAATGTCCATCAGCAGGCGAATGGATAAACAAAATGTGGTATATCCAGACAACGGAATATTATTCAGTCACAAAAAGGAATGAAGCACTGATATATGTCACAACATGGATGAACCTTGATAATATCATGCTAAGTGAAAAAAGCCAGTCACAAAAGATCACACATTGTATGATTCTGTGAATAGGCAAATTCATAGAGATAGAAAGTAAATGGTTACTAGGGGATAGGGGAGGGGACGGGGGAATGAAGAGTGAGTGTTAATGGGTTTGAGGTTTCTTTTAAGGATGATGAAAATGCTCTAGAATTAGTGGTGATGTCTGCACAACTTTGTGAATATACTAAAATTTATTGAACTGTACACTTTAGAAGGGTGAATTTTATGGTATGTGCATTATATCTCAATTTTAAAAACTGCACGAGAAAAGATCTATAACTAACTGTTTGCAGATATCCTAAGAAATCCATAAAAATGATACTAGAATAAGTGAATTTAGCAAAGTTGCATTATAAAGTCAATATACAAAAATAAATTGTATTTCCATATACTGGCAATGAGAAAATATAATTGAAATAAAATTACCATTGATGACATCAAAAACATGAAATATTAGGGGTAATTTACCAAAATATGTGCAAGACCTGTACACTGAAAACTGTAAAACTTTACTGAGAGAAATTAAAGTCCTAAATAAATGGAAAGATATACCGTATTCACATCTGAAAAGCTTAATTGTCAAGATGTTAATTCTCTCCAAACTGATCTATAGATCAAATGAAATACCTGTAAAAATTCCAGACTTTTTGTAGAAATGGATAATCTGACTATAAAATTTATATGGAAATACAAAGGACCTAAAATAGTCAAAGTCATTTTGAAAATGAAGAACAAAGATGGAGGAATCACATTACTTGATTTCAAGACAATATACAACTATCAAAGTCAGGACAGCATGATATTGGTGTAAGGAAAGACATAGAGACCAATTGGTGTAAGGAGGGACATAGGGTGCAAAAATTGCACCATGCATATATGTTCAATTGATTTTTGACTAATATGTCTAGGCAAATCATTGGGGAAAGGATAGGTTTTTCAACAAATAGTGCTGAAACTATTGGATATCCATACAGAGCAAAATGAACCTTGAACTTACACTCCATGCAAACATTAAGTCAAGATGGATCATAAACCTAAATGTAAAGACTAAAACTCTAAAACTTCTATAATAAAACACAGGAGAAAATTTTGTGATCTTGGTTAGGCTTAGATGAGACAGAAAAAGCATGAGCTATGAAAGATGATCAATTGGACTTCACCAAATTAAAAACTTTATACTTTGAAAGACACTGTTAAGAAAATGAAAAGACAAGTCATAAATTAGGAGAAAATATTTGCCAAATATGTACACAACAAAGGACTTGAATCAAGAGTATATAAAGAACTCTTACAACACAGTTTTTAAAGAATTCTTTATATTGGGCCAAATGGGAAAAAGCATTGAACAGATACTCACCAAAGAGGATATATGAATGGTTAATAAACACATGAAAAGATGCTCAACATCATTAGTCATTATTGTTATGTGACGTAAACTCTAAGAATTGTACACAGATACTCATAATAGGTTTATTCATAATAGCCTAAAACTGGCAACAACCCTCAGGTCCATCCACTGATGAATGGATAAATTGTGGCATGTCAATGCAATAGAATCTACTTAGCAATAAAAATTAACAAACTACTGAGACATTCGACAATGTAGATGAATCACAAAAGAATAATTCCAGACAGAAAGGACTACATAATGTATGATTCCATTTATATGAAATTCTAGAAAAGGCAAAATTATAGTGGTTAAAAGCAGATCAGTCATTGTCTGTGGCTGGAGGTAGAGGCTTGATTTCAAAGGGGGCATGAAAGATCTTTTGGAGTGTTAAAACATTCTCTCTTGATTGTTGTGGTGGTTACACGACTGTATGTTTGTTAAAATTCATCAAATTGTGTGGTTAAAATTGGTGACTTCCTTCCTTCCCTCTTTCCTTCCTCCCTCTCTCTCTCCATCTCCCTTCCTCCCTCCCTTTCTCTCTTTCATTTCATCTATATTTGTTGACATAGAATTATGTTCCCAATATCTTGAGAAATAAAAAAATGCAAGTTTCAAAATAGCATCTAATATGAATGGTATGACCCATAACATTCTTTTTTTCTATAAGTTGCACTGCTGGATATATACCTAACAGAAATGCATATCTTCATCAAAAGACAGCAACTAAAATGGCGAGAGCAGCCATGTTCGTAACTGCGTCAGACTGGAAGTTGGAAACTACCCAAATCCCTACTCAAATAGAATGGATCAGTCTCACAAACACAATGCTGAGTAAAAAAAGCCAGACATAAAAGACTGTGTACTGTATGATTCCATTTATATAAAATACAAAAGCATGCAAAACTAATCTATGATGTTAGAAGTCAGGTTAGTGTTACCTTTGGGGAGGTAGTGACTAGAAGTGTTCAGAGGGGTTTCTTGTGGCCTGGTCATGTACTGTATTTTGATTTGGGGGCTGATTACAAGAGTATGTTCACTATGGAAAAGTCCATCAATCTGTACACTAAATAATTTGTGCACTTTTTTGTATGTATGTTATACTTTATTAAAATTTTATGGAAAAAACACCCTTCTACCTGAAAATTAAAATAAAATAAACTTTTCCCACCTATCCATCTCCCAGCTTCACTTGTTTCCCTTAGCTTCCATGGTTAATCATTATAGCCACTCCCTCGCGTACACATTATTGCATTTGTCCCTCTCTCCCGTCATCAACATACTGGAATGCAACTTATTGGTCACCTTCTCTGTGCCTGCCTTCAAGTAGGCAGTTTGCTGGAGGAAAATTTTACAACTGAGTCAACTAGTTTAATTTTAAATCCATGACCTCAGGCTTCAAACTCATACCTAACTATGCCTGATGATGCCACTATGTTTCTCTAGGAGGCTCACTTTGTCGCTTCCCATGGACATTATTTCAAACCTTTTCCTCTCTCATCAAACCTCCATGTCTCCTCCTTCACTTTCACTCCAATCTCTTGACCTTGGTTCATATTTTATTGAGAAAATAAAAACCATCACAGAAAACTCCCACTTCTTTCCACCACCAAGTCTACAATCCTACCTCTGCTTTCACTCATATTTTCTTCTTACTTTCTCTTAAGCGTGAGTAAGCATCCATCCTCCTACAAAGGCCAGTTTCTCAACATATGCTTTGAGGGTCATCTTACCTCTCAAGGAACTTGCTCTTTGAGTTGGTTATTCCCTCTCTCATTTGCATCAATTTCTCTGCTTCTCTGCAATCGTTTCCATCATCATGAAACATCTACTAGCTCCCATTTTTTTAAAGAAAGAAGTTTTGAATCTAGGTCACCCTTCAGCCACTGTTCTGCTTCTCTGATTCCCTTTACAAAACTTCCCAATAGAGTTGTCTGTAGTTGATGTCTCTGTATCATCACCTCTTCGTTTCTCCTCAGCCCACTCTTTTCTGGCTTCCATCTCCATCACTGTTCTTGAGAGATTGTTCTCATTAAGGTCAATAGTTACCTCAGTATTGCCAAGTTCAATAGTCACTGCTTTGTTTTCATTTTACTTGACTCAACAGCACTCCTTTCTTCTTGAAATATTCTCCTCTTGGCTTCTGTATTAGTCAGATTGGGCTGCCACAACAAATACCATAAACTGGGTGGCTTAAACAGCAGACATTTATTTCTCACAGTTCTGGAGGCTGGGAAATCTAAGATCGAGGTCTGACATAGCTTGATTTCTGGTAAGAACTCTCTTCCTGGTTTGCTGACAATCACCTTCTCACTGTGTCTTCATCTGGAGAGAGAGAGACAGAGACAGAGAGAGAGAACAAGCACTCTGGTCTCTCTTATTATTATTATTAGGACACTAATCCTATCAGATTTGGGCCCAACCCTTATAACCTCATTTAACCTTAATACTTACTAAAGACCTTGCCTCCAAATACAGTCACATTAGGGGTTAGGGCTTCAACATATGAATTTTGGGGGAACACAATTCAGTCTGTAGCAGCTCCTGTGACACTAGTCTTTCCTGGTTTTTGTTCTTACCTTAGATGGTTGCTCTACCTCTGGTTCCTTCACTGGCTTCTCATCCTATAACTGACTCTAAATGTTGGCATTCTTCCATACTCTTTATGGACTCTCTTCTCTCACTATATTCTCTCCCTAGCAATGCTCATCAGCTTTCATGGATTCAAAGTGTCCATTTGATGATTTTCAAATTTGTATTTTCATTTCCAGCTGTCTACTTGAAATCACCACTTTGATATCTCATGGTAATATCAAACAACATGTTGAAAATGAAACTATTGATTTTTTCTACCGAACTTGCTTTCCATCCATAATCTTCTCCATTCCAGTTAATGGCATCAACATCTATCCACACGGTTTTTCTAGCCAGGAGCCTATGAAGTCCTTGATTCCTTGCTCTGAAAACTTGATTCCTTGATTTGCCTTGTTCTTGTCTTACTCCTGCCTTAAACAGATACACCAGCAAATCATACTGATTGTAGTGCCAAAATATATCTGGGATTCACCTCTGACTTCTACTGACACCATCTTAGTCAAGCCCCATCTGAGTCACTACAACAGACTCCAAATTGGTCTCTCTGCTTCCACTCTTGCCTCTTCTAATTCATTCTCCACCCAGCAGAATGATTTTTTAGAATGTTAATTAATCATGTCACCTTCCTACTTGAACTTATTCAATGGCTTCCTGTTACACTTCGAATGTAATTCAGAGTCAGGTACCATGATCCGTTAAGGTCCTGCATGATCAGACTGCTTCTATTTTGACACCCTCATCTTTTGCCATTTTCCCCATCATGTAGTCTCCTCCGGGGACACTGGTCTTTTTCAGTTTCTCAAACAAGGCAAACCCTTTCCTATTTCTAGGTCATTATGCATCCTGTCCCTTCCATTTGGATGTTCTTTACTAATTTTTCTCAAGGCAAACTCCTTAGACCTCAGTATGCGTCTCTTACTTAGAAGGCTTTTTCTCACCTCATCAGAAATAATTTTCCCCATCCTTGCCTCCTGTAACTTTCTATCTCAACTCCTCAATTGTTTCTTTTGTTAACATTTACAATTTGCAATACTTCTATTAATGTATGTGTCTTTGTTTAATGTCAGTATCCCCCACTAAACCACAAGTTCTATTTTTGTTTTTCTTATTCACTGCTGATTCCTCAGATCCTAGCATAGTACCTGGAATAAAATAAGCTCTCAATAAATAATACTTGTTGAACAAAAAAATTTAAAATAGCGGGCATGAGGGCTTCCTTTCATAGATTTTGGCAGTCCAGCCTAACAGAAACCATTGGGAGAAAGAACGGGGAAGACACAGGAAATGCTAATACTAAATTCAGCCTTCCGAGCAAGGAGTATTCCTTCCCTGACCCACTCCACCCCTAAGGAGATTCAGCATTGCTCTATTTAGCCAAAGTCCTTTAAGGTATGCGGCAGAAGTTCTTAGCCTGGGGTCTATGAATAGGATCAGATGACTCATGAAAGCTCTGAAATTGCATACAAAAATTTGTGAGTATGTTAATCTGTGCATTTTTCTAGGAAAAAATTCTACTTTGATCAGATTCTCAAAGGGGTTCATGACCCAGAAAAGGTTAAGAATCACTCACTGAAGGGTCTTTCCCTGGGATAACTGCCAACCAGCAGTCTTTAACTGCTCTAGTTAAAATGTAACTGGAGAACATAGTTGAAGCAACTGTTTCCTTAGAGCTTTTCCTGGAGCTATGATCAGACCTGTTTGAGCCTTCCCTGACTTTGGGGCACCTTTTTGGCATTATATAATATACTTTAAATCCTACCTAGTCATGCTCTGTCCCCATGGCCCACATTGACCTGATTGCTGTTTTCCGCCTAATCCTGGATTCTGACTAGACCTGCACCAGTATCACAACCATGCTGATGTCACCAGCACATCCTTCTGTCTGACTCAATTTTGTCAGGGCTCTTCACTGGTCCCAAATTGATGCATCAGAATTATCATGTCATCAACAAAGAAAATAAAGTAGGGGTGGAGGAAGAACAGATTTTCAGAGGAAGTTGGTAAATTTCTTTTTAGATATATTAAATGATGGTGGGATAATCAAGCAGAAACCCTCAACAGAACACTGAGTCATTTATGTTTGCTGCCTGGTCCCTTTGAGCACTTGAGTTTGTGAGCACGTGGGCTATGACTGAAACCTTGGGAAAACTCCAGTTAGGGGACTATAGGAGGAAGAGGATCGCTTGAAGAAGATCAAGAAGGAAAAGTTATATAGGTGAGATCCTAAAGGGGAGACACTACAATAAAAAGAGGAAAAAGGTTCTGAAAGAGGCAGAATTAATGGGATTAGAGCATGAGTGGAACAATTAGCGTTGGATAATAGGAAGGATATTTCCAATATATAATTAGAGAAAGGGACTCTCAGAGTTCAAAAGAGGCCTAGGTTTTTTTTTTTTTTTAGGCTCCTGATATATTAAAAGAAAATAACAAAGACACGCCAAAACAGGTTTTAAACATTGTAAGACGTTTTAAATATTTATATTTACCATATTGAAACTTCTAACTCCACCAACACCCCCCCAATAATGTAAAATAATATATTCAAAAAATAAAAGACTTTAAATGTAATCAACAATGTTCTTTATGTCTTATGGTTCAATAATAAGACACAAGTTTAAAGTTGTCAGATAAATATCATTTTCTCCAATTTTGTCAGTTTATGTCTGGAACAGGATGGACAATCTTATCTGAAATAAACATTAAAAGTATAAACAGAACCCTTCAAGAATGTGAGGCCAGGTCAAAATGGTTCTTTTTTATAGAGATCTGGGGATTCTGAAAGAGTAGGAATAAAAGAGATGGAGGAAATGAGTATGCTGGTCTTTTTTTTTCAAATATATATTTTGTTGAACATAGTATATAGATTTTTAGATGATAAAGGGGCCTTAAAAATCTGGTAATCAAAACTAAATCTGGTAATTCAACTTCTCATTTTATTATAGGGGAGGAAACTCAGAGTTTGACTTCTCCAAATTTACATTGCTAGCAGTTGCCTAGAACTCAAGATCAGAAACCAAATCCTCTTCAGAGTTTCCCAAACTTGCTTGATCATATAAATCACTTGGGAGCCTTGTGAAATACAGATAAAAGTGATTCTATCTGCCTGGACCTTTTGAATCAAAATCGCAAGGGGTGGGGCCTGGGAATCTGTATTTTAACAAGTCCCCACTGCGAGGTGTGTGTTATGATCAGGTAATTTGGGGAAACATTGCTTCTAGCTTGCAACTCATTAATCTTTCCATCTTGACACTTGACCCTCACAATCACCACAATTCATGATGTTTTAAAGATTGGAAATGTTTGTATTTCATACAATTAATTAGGTAGAGGGTTTTGAAATGTGCACGAGGGCAAAGTTGTGGATTTAGCCTTAATCATCCAATTTTACTTTAATTTATATTCAGGCTGAAACATTCTATCTTCTCAGCCCGTGTCAAATTGTTCTGTGGCTGATTTTCATCAGGGTTCATTTTAGTATGACATTGGTTTTCCTGAAATCTGAGGACATTTGGGCTGTGGTTCACCCAGTTTACGCTCAGTAACTTCTTCCTGAAGAATTTAAATATTTAAATTTATTTAATTTAAATAAAATTCAGCCTGTCTTTCACCTCTATCAAGTCATCTTTGTATAAAGATCACTTTCATAAAAATTGAGGCTCATATTTTACAGATGAGGAAATGGATACTCATGGAGGCTATTTAATTCACCCAAGATCACAGAGCTGTTCAGTAGCAGGGTCAAAGCATAAATCTGTTCATCTATCCTGTGTTGATTGAGCACTTACTCCATCCAGGGCAATGTACTCACTGATGGGGATACAAAGATGCAGACAACTTGGTCCCTGCCCTCAAGGAAGCCCAGGTCTTCAGATTCCAAAATAAGTCAGGCAGGCTGAAGATGCTGGGCCACCACTAAATCACCGTAACTTCGTAGAGAAAATGCTTTTAATTTTGACTCCTGTATTTGTCAAAATAGTCCTTGGGAGTGTGGTACAAAAAAGAGAGATTGGAAACTATTATCCTAGAGACTTGTTTTGTTTGGTCTGCACAGCACTTGATTTTATTAAATTTGTCAGTTAAAAATTGGGAGAGTTCACGTTTAAATATCTATATTTCTGGATTCTCTTGAAAAAAAAAGGTCAAAGATCTGGCCTTACTAGATCAATATTCCTTTGTGGCAATAATTCTCTAGAGGTGAGGAGCTGCTGCCTACTTTCTATGGGCTGGTGCTAGCAGTTCACATAGTTCCTAACCAGTACCTTGCACACACTCCTACTGCCTACGCAATCCCTGAAGTATTTAAGTTTGCTTACCCTATCAGCTAACTTCTGGGGCTACCAATTGTTGTCGGAACTGCGCCTGACAGCAGGTGGCAGCAATAAGCCATGTAAGTTCCATTTCTCCTACAGGTAGGAAAGATACTACAGCAACAATTGACTTCAGGGGTTTTTCTTTTTTCCTCTGGAAAAAAAACCCAAGCTCACTAGATTTTATTTGAGCCATATGTTAACAAAGTAAGTGGTTAGAAAGGGATTTAGTGCCAGCAGTGAGAAGCAGCCCATTGTGTGCAGTAAGAATTTGTAAGGCATGAATTGATTAGCTGGCCACCAGCAAAATCCTGAAACTGAGAGGTAGAGCAAGCTGGCTGCAGTCACTAGTTGGGGAACCTCTTCCTCACACTATATACAAAAATTAGCCCAAAATGGATCACAGACTTACATGTAACAGCTAAAAGTTTAAAACTGTTAGAAGAAAACCCAGGACTAAATCTTTGTTGACATTAGATTAGGCAATATTTTCGTACATATGACACCAAAAGTGCAAGCAACAAAAAAAATAGTTAAATGGGAATTCATCAAAATTTAAAACTTTTGTGCTTCAAAGTATACTATCAAGAAAATGAAAAGACAACTTGCAGAATGGGAGAAAATTTTTGCAAATCATATATCTCATAAAGGACTTGTATATAAAGAATTCTTACAACTGAACAATAAAAAGACAAATGACTCAATTTAAAAAAAACAGTCAAAAGACTTGAATAGACATTTCTTTAAGGAAGATACACATGTGGATATTAAGCATGCAAAAAGATGTTTCACTTCATTAGTCATCAGGGAAATGCAAATCAAAACCACAATGAGATACCACTTCACTCCCCACAGGATGGCTAAAGCGAAAAAGACAAATAATAAGTGTTGGCAGTGATGAGAAGAAATTAGAACCTTCAAACATTGCTGATGGGATTGTAAATGATGCAGCTACTTTGGAAAACAGTTTGGCTGTTCCTCAAAATGTGACCCAGCAATGCCATTCCTAGATGTATAGCCAAGAGAAATGAAAACATATGCCCACACAAAAGTTGTACATGAATATTCATAGCAGCATTATTAAGAATAGCCAAAGGTGGAAACAACCAAAAATGCCCATTAACTGGTGACTGGATAAACAAAATGTAGTATATCCATACAAGGGAATATTATTCAGTTATAAAAAGGAACGAAGTACCAAACATGCTACAATATGGATGAACCTTGAAAAATTACTCTAAATGAAAGAAGGCAGACACAAAATGATTCCACTTATATAAAATGTCCAGAATAGGTAAATATATAAAAACAGAGAGTAAATTAATGGTTGCCAGGGGCTGCAAGGACAGGAGATCAGGAGTGACTGCTAATGGGTATGGGGTTTCTTTCTGGAATGATGAAAATATTCTGAAATTAGTAGTGATGGCTGCACAACTCAGGGAATATACTAAAAACAACTGAATTATACACTTTCAAAGGTTGAGTTTTATAGTATGTGAATTATATTTCAATAAGTTGTTATTGTTCAAAAAGGCACATTAGATATTAGTCTCCTGCAGTGCTTCGGGATCAACTGTAAGAAAATCAGTTTTCTAACATTGAAGGAATATGGTTTAGTGTGGGTGATTTATGGGTGATGGGATGTGGGTTAAGGTAGCTATGGCTGTGACCCAGAGCTGTCCTCTAGCTTCTGGAGGACAGTAAGCTGGGAGAGAGGACAACCGGCAACAGGGAAAAGTGGGAAAGTTGGAGAGAAGGAGACCAAAGTAAGAGGCCCAGCCAGAGACAGAAACTACCTTACTCTAAATAGATGGAAAAGGTGAGGTCATAGAGCTCCCATCTGTCTTTGTGAGACATCGAAAATCAGCGTGATAATAATCTCCTTCCAACAAGAATAGAGCATGAACAAAGTACAAGTTTCAGCAAGGCAAAGGATAGATAGGTCTTGCTGTTAGGGCTTGCCTGACCAGAATTTCCTCATTTCACCCTAAACCCACTGAGCTCCACTGAGGTCACACACACACGTGCGCACGCAGAGAGAGAGAGACAGAGACAGAGATAGAGATAGAGATAGAGATAAAGGTAGAGAGAGAGAGAGACTGAAAGAGAGAAAAACCCAATGTTTCATGGTAACCAAATTAATTATTTTGCTGGAGGAAATGATGGCATGGCTCTCAGCAGGCTGCAGCAAAGCTGAGCCTAAAGCATCAAGATTCTCAGTCACCCAGGCTGCAACCCTGTTCTTGGATGGCCCTCTCATCCTCTCCACATCTACTTAGTCATCACAGTTTATTTTTCTCATCTAATGTACCTCACATCTGTCCCTTTGTTTTCAATCCTCTTACCACTCCATCAAACCAGGTGCTCATCAGCTCATGCCTGAAAAACAACCGAACTAACACATGGGGAGAAAATAAAAGTGTCAGTTTAACAGCTAACTAACTGCAAATTTCCTCTTAGGGGAAGAGATATGTGTTTGTTTTAGCAAACACCTTGATGAGTCATTTTGATTGCCCAAAGGTTACCCTTGGGGCATAGTTGGAATAAACTTGGAGCTAAACTGCTCTGCTTGAGAAATTAGCAGTAATGGCATGGATTAGATATTCAGAATCTGAGGGAAATTAGGGAGAAGACTGAAGGAGAGAGAAGGAGAATTGAGCAGTATGGAGAAAACTCAAGACCTAGTAGAATGGCTAAGGAACTTTTAAGGTGAGAGATATTTAATATTTAATTTTAAGTTGTTTGCTGTTGCACTGCAAATACTTGGTCCTTCAGTGACATCTGTGAGCACACAGCTATTGGTAGTATATGGGAAAATGAAGGAATCAGGAGGTGAGCAGGGAGGCAACGCAGTACAGAAAAGAAATCACATACCCATGAGAAGAGAATAAGAACATAGTGGAAGCAGAAACTCACAGACATTGGTGACCAGAAGAAACTTAAGCATCAAACCTTCCCCATAATCTCCTAAATCTTAAAGGGCCCAATGACTCCAGCAAGCCAGAAGACTTGGAGCCTTGCAGGACCTGAATCTAAATCACACTACCGCTGATTATTGGGCACACTTACTGTTATTTCAGTTTCACTCTTCATTCCTCCCCACTCTTCCCCATGCTTTGTGTCCCAGGAAGAAATTGATCTGTATTGACATCATTAATGGGCTTTCTTATGTTCTGGCTTCCTGTTGGGTTCCTCCATCGAGAAGCCCTGGCAGGAGATCTGAGAGATGAAGGAGAGTAAGATCAGGGTATTTATTCACTCAGTTCCTTCCCTGCAGAGTCACGGTGGAATGGCTAAGTTCATATACCTGATAGACGACCCTATCAACATCCTTCTCTCTCATCAACTAACTCCTCCCACTTCTCCCTCTCCTCCCTCCTACAGGACTAGGAGTGGTAATAATCCCACTGTAATTTGTCCCCAGGTACTTTACTATTCCTTGTGTTTTCCCTACACCCTACCCACATCTTTGTTGGTAGTCCCTTAATTAAATTCTCTTGAATTACCCAATATGAGTGTGCCATTTTTTTTGCTAGCACCCTGGCTAATACACTTATTAGGCCTTTATGTCCATTGTCTCAGTTCATTTTCACCACAACTCTATGAGGTAGATATTACTATTAACCCTATCTGATAGATGTGGAAATATGAGGCAAAGAGAGGATAAGTAACTTGACTGAGGACCTTCTGACTCTAGAGCTTTTGCTTCTACACACTATGTTTGGTTGGTTGTTTTTTTTGCCACTCTAACGGCATCCTTGCATCCAGGTTCTAAGCCATCTGATATACTATGGCCAGATTATTCTTCCTAAAACATTCACCCAAGGCCCTCTAAAATCTGACTCCTATCTACCTCTTATCTCCTCTATACTTTTCCCCTAAAAAGCCTTCCAAACAAGCTAAACTGGACTATTTAGTTTTCCCTGAACATATCTTATTAGTCCTACCTCATCCTTCTACTCATAAGATGCCCCAAGCCTGGACTTCTCTCTTAACCCCCATTCCATCTCCTTCTTTGCTAGTTTCAATATTCCCTTTCCTTTGAGGTCCTGCTGAAATTTTCCCTCCTCCATAGAGTCTGCCTAATCCCAGTCCTGCCACTTTCTAATTAGGTGACCTTCAGCAAGTCACACTAACTTCTCTGAGTCAGTGTCCTCATCTGTAAAGTTCATATCAATTGATGGTCTACTGATCTCAAAATAATTACTAATACTTACTGATCTCAAGATGGCTCAGTAATGAGGCCACCCGACCTAAGAACTCTTCTCTTCAACAACTTGATTAAGATTTCACAAGTGATGTCTTACGGTAAATATTTGCCAATCTTTTTATGGTTGCATAGCATCTGAACCCCCTTCATGTTTGGAGGAATTGTCCTTTGTGTGTATCTTGGTGGAAGTGCCCTGCCTCTCATAACAGAGGTCAAGAGAGGCCAAACATTCTTATTTCTTTCTCCCAATAGCTAGGATACAGGTACATGGCCTAGGCTCAGCCACAGGGCCTAAGTGTTTAGTTCCTTCCCAGGACTTTGAATATGGAGGAAATTAAGAGATTTTTCACTAGCTATAGTTTCACTATACTCCCCAGGCTATGGTTTAGTGGTTCTCAAGCTTTAGTGTGCATCAGAAACTCTTTGATGTGATGTGTGTGTGTGTGTGTGTAGGGGGGTGTTCTTGTTAAGATGCAGTCTCCTGGGCCCTACATAGATCTGCTAGCCATAGCAGACATAGATCAGTGTCCTTGGGAGAGGAGCATAGGAATCTTAACTTGCACAAGCTTCTTAGGCCCTGGTGATTCTGATACACACTAAAGTTTGAAAATCACAGCTCTAGGAGTTCTGTAGATAATACATCATTCTTGCCTTATACATTCTTCCCTTCTTCATCTGTGGCTTTCCTATATCCCTCATTACTTGATTCTACAGAAGAGAAGATCTATTTTCTTTTCAGAGACTTTGACTTTATTCTTTCCCTGAGAATAATCTTTACATTAACCACCCCCCCATACACACATTAAATACCACACACACACATACCCTGCTTGGACATCTTGAAAGATGAACTGGGTTTATATGACATCAATCATTCCTCTTATCATATTTCTAATTCCTCTAAGAATAGGAATTTGCTTAACCTCCATGTACCTCTTCCTACTTTCCAATCTTTTAAGAAATTAATTTAGGTTCTTGCCATAGCATGATCGGAAGTGATGGCATCTTTCACTTCATTTTGCATGACTTCTATTTCACATAAATCCTATCAATTTTACGGGCATCTTTCATTTTTTGGTTAAGTGTAAAGTAGATTGATGGTATGAATTTATCTGAATCAGTTCTTCTAATCCTTTATCATACTAATGTTAACCATTTGGCTTCATGAGTCATTTTGATTACTTCTCTTTCCCAAGACATTTGAAAATCCTTCCCCAACCCTTGACCTTTTTTATATATTAGAGGAAGACATTACTTTCCCTCTTATAGATCTTTTCAGGGCCATACGCATTCATAAATTGGATCTCTTATCGTTTCAAACATGTAACCATGGTCAGATATCTTCTTGCTATAGCTTATGTCTCTTTGACATTCTTATTACAATTTTGAGAAAGTTAAAAACTAACTTGAGTCTTTGTTTCCTACTCTGTAAAAGGAGAAGACTGAGATCAAGGCTCTCTAAAGGACCTTCTAGATAGTCTATGCCTAAAGAGGAGTGGGTAGCTAGACATCAGAGCTGGGCACTGGGGAACAAATAAGAAAGTTTCAGTTAACCAAAATGTTATAGAAAAAGTTTTCTGAAGTTTGCCTCATATCAACAGTATCATGCATAACAGAAACTTTGTACCCTTTGACCATCATCTCCCCATTTCCCCCACCCCCCAGCCCCAGGCAATCACCTTTCTACTCTCTACTTCTATGTGTTTGACTACTTTAGATTCCACATATGTGAGACCATACAGTATTTGTGTTTCTGTATACTTAAAATTTTTTGAAGAGGGTAGATCTTATGTTGTGTTCTTATCACACACATATAAATAATAATAATAATAATGATAATAATAATAATAATAAAGGGGTGAGAGGAAACAATTTTGGGAGGTGATGGATATGTCTATGGCCTTGATGGTGTTAATGGTTTCACTGGTGTATGGTTATCTCCAAACTCATTGAGTTGTATACACTAAATATGTACAGTTTTTACATGTCAATTATACCTCAATAAAGTGATTTTTTAAAAAAGAATATATTTGGAAGATTGTTTTTAAAATGCTGATTCTCAACACTTCCCCACCTCCAGAGATCCTGATTCAGAAGGTCTGAGATCAGGGCTAGAAATTTATGTTTTAAACAAGGGCTCCAAGCGATCCTTGTGATTAGGCAAGTTTAGGAAACTCTGCTAAACAAGTGGAAGATACTGCAGAGGTTGATTTTTGGTAGCCTTTATTTTTTATTGAAGTATAACATACATACAGAAAAGAGCACAAATTGCTCCACGCATTTTCACAAAGTGAACACTTAGCACCCAAATCAAGAAATAGAACAGTACCAGCACCCTAGAAGCTCCCCAAAGTGCTCCCTCCCAGTAACTACCTCATTTGAGGGTAATTATAAACCTCATTTCTAACAGAGTCGATTAATTTTGTCTGTTTTTGAACTTTATGTAAATGGAATAAAATACTACGTACTGTTTTGTACCCGGCTTCTTTCACTCAACATTATTTTTGTGAGATTCATTTGTGTTGCTGTCTGAATGACAATTGGTCATTTTTATTGCCATTCTACTATGTGAATATATCACAATTTATTTGTTCATTCTACTGTTGAATTGTTTCTAGTGTGGGGCTATCATGAAAAGTGTGGCTGTAAACTTTGTGCATGTCTTTTTTGTGCACATATCCACTAATTTCTGTTAGGTATATGCTCCTGAGTGGAATTGCTGGGTCACTGAAGATGTGTATTTTTAGCTTTAGTACATACTGCCAAACAGTTTTCCAAAGTAATTGTTCCAATTTACACTCTCACCTGCAGTGTATGAGAGTTCCAGTTTTTCCACATCCTTGCCAGCATATGATGTTGTGAGTCTTTTTTATTTTAGGCATTTGGGTGTGTTATGATATCTAATTGTGGATTTAATTAGTATTTCCCTCATGACTAATGAAGTTGTTGTTGCAGGGTTTTGAGGCTTGAAGAAACTGGCTAGGATGATGGCTTGACAAGCATGCCATTAATCAAACTTTGTTTTCTTGACAGCTCTGGCAGAGTACATGCCACATATGAGGTGTTAAATAAATATTTGTTGATGAATGAACCAATGAATGAAAGTAAATGGAAGAATGCTTAACCACTGTTTGTAACTCTTCAGTTGCCTTCACCAAGCCTTCACAGCTTCGTTGAAGGGAACAGTTGTGGAAAGCCATTCTTTAAAGATGTAAGGGATCACAGTTGTTCAGCAATACAGACTTATTGACATAGAAGAGGCTGGTAAGCTTCAAGGTGAGTTACCAATAATTAAAAGGCCAGATTAGGTAATGAAGTATCAATTGAAGATTGCAGTTGAGGATTAATAGTAGGTACTACAAAATTTAACCTTTTTTGTTTACATTACTTTAAATTGTTCTATGTAGTGTGTATATGTAATATGTATAATTAGAGGATAGTGGATGCCACTGCTTTAGTCATTTATTCAACAGATATTTATTGAACATCTGCTGGGTAGCAGGCATTGTGCTAAATCATGGTTTAATAGAAAGAGCTTGGGCTTTGTACATTAATATACCTGGCGTTGAATCCCTGATCTTCTGTAAGTTATGTGGCCTCTCCAAGTCTCAATTTCCTCATTTGTAAAATATAGTTGTAATAGTTACCTTGCAGGTTGTATGAGGATTTAATGAAGGAATGCATATAAAGTGCCTGGTACATAGAAGGCACACGATATCTTAATTTCCCACAGCATTTATCATAGTGTGACTTATAATTGCGTACATTCTGCCTTTTTAGATTATGAGTTCCTTAAGAGCAGGGAGCATCCCATTCATCCCTGTAGACTTCAGGCTCTAACAGAGTGCCTGGCATGCATTGGCCACTAAATCAATGTTTGCTGAATTAAAGATCCACTCCCTTCCCTCCAGGAATTTATAAGCCAAAGGGGAGCTAAGAGATTCTCAAAAATGACTGTAGTAGAAGGCAGAATATAATGAATAGCCTAAGAAAGTTCCAAGTAAAGTACTTTGGGTATTCAGAAGAGAGAAACTATCACTTCTGGCTGTGTAGATCAGAGAAAGATTCATGGAAGGGGACCCATAGGGGCTGGACTTTTAATTTTTAAAAGTAGGGTTTTTAATATGCAAATATAACAGGAAGGACATTTCAGGCAGTGGGATCATTGTTAGCAAAGATTAGGGAGTGTGTTAGAATGAAATATAGGTTAATTTTTTTTAAAATAAGGTTTTTATTGTAAAACAGTTCAGATTTACAGAAAATTGCAAAGACAGTACAGAGAGTTCCCATATACCATGCACCAGTTTTCCCTAATATTAACATCTTACATTAGTACGGTACATTTGTCACAATTAATGGACCAATACTGATATATTACTATTAAATACAGTCCATACTTCATTCAGATTTCTATGGTTTTTGCCTAATGTCCACTTTCTGTTCCAGGATATCATCCAGGATACTATAATACATTTAGTTGTCATGTCTCTTTGGGCTCCTCTTGGCTGTGACAGTTTCTCAGACTTTCCTTGTTCTTGATGACCTTGACAATTTTGAGGAGTATTGGTCAGCTATTCTGTAGAATAACTTAATTAGGATTTGTCTTATGTTTTTCTCATGATTAGATAGGAATTATGTGTTTTGGGGAAGAAGATCACAGAGGTAAAGTGTCATTTTCATCACATCGTATTAAAGGTACATATTACCAACATCACTTATTCCTGTTGATGCTAACCTTGATCACCTGGCTGAGGTATTCTGTCAGGTTTCTTCACTGTAAAGTGACACTTTTTACCCCTTTTCCATACTCTACTGTTTGGAGGGAAGTCACTGCACACATCCCACACTTAAGTAACAGAGAGATATGCTTCACTTCCTTAAGGGTAAAGTATCTATATAAAATATACAAATTCTTCTGTGTAGGAGATTTGTCTCTTCTTCCCCATTTATTTATTTGTTTATTAATCATTTGTTTATAGCAGTATGGACTCCTGGATATTTATTTTATACTTTGAGTTAGAATCCAATACTACTTTATTTA
This sequence comes from Tapirus terrestris, assembly GCA_004025025.1. Taxonomy (NCBI): domain Eukaryota; kingdom Metazoa; phylum Chordata; class Mammalia; order Perissodactyla; family Tapiridae; genus Tapirus; species Tapirus terrestris. The sequence continues at coordinate 14,606 of PVID01010278.1, read as the reverse complement.
TTTTCTTGCTCAAATTTCTCTAGCTTTGGCCATTGGGAGCTCTTCCAGTTGGCTCCTGTATCCCTTTTACATACTTCAATTTTGTGGGATTTTTTGAGCACGTTCTTACTTTCTGGCACTACAAGATACTCCAGGATCATCTTGTATATTTCCTGGTCCAGTTCTAAAATAGGTCTTTTGTCCAAGGAGTCCTGGTTCCTTTCATTAGAAAATGGTTTTAGAAACCAAGATCTGGGCACTAAGTGTGCTCATTGTTATGGAGATGATAGGTTAAGTTATACACAATTTCCTAGAAGCAGAAGAGCTTTCTATTTCCTCTTCCTGTCAGGTGAGAGTTTCTTTATGCCATATCCTCTTTTTTCCTATTCCATGATCTTTGATGCCACTCTTTGCTTCCTTAGGTAATAAGCTTCATGGCCTAGGCCTAGGCCTAGTGACTTCAGGGTAGTAGGGGAAGGCTTGATAATAACAATCACTACTAACCTCCATGCATGCATTTTTCATATGTGTCTCATCTTCATTTGCCATTTTTCCATTTGGATAAGAGAGATTTTCCTGGGTGCTAACAGCTGTGTCACTTAACTTCCCCTCCCAAAAGACAGGAACAAAAAGCTATTATATTTTATTCTTTCCAATTTTATAACCTATCCCCTAATACAGACCTCTTAGAAACCAATTTTGCAAAGACCATACTCACTTATTCAACTTCCTATTTTTCTTTTAGAAACACATTTTAACTGACCATCAGAAATATAGTAGATTTTCTATAGATCAAAATAGCTCCTCTTTCTTTCACGGCACTTGAAACATTTGTACATGCAAATTTATCTAAGACTTCAATATGTTGTATATCAAACAAATACAACATGTACAGCATTTACAGTCTACATTTTCTTGTTTGACCCTGAAAACGTCATGTTGGGAGACAATTCTCCATGGGTCTCTCTTGTTTTTGTATGTCTTGCAAGCAAAAACCTGACTGCCTTCTGCTATGGACTCTCTTTTCAAGGATGTTTGTATAGGGAAAAGCCTTAGAATACGGAGGTAATGTCTTCCATAAAAACAAAGAGCAACTTGCTTATAGCCTTGGAAGATAGAGATAGTGCTTTCTTCTGGAGCAAAAGGTAGGCATGCCTACCGCCCATTGTAAAATATTTGTGCCCCCAATCTTATTTTCGTCTCTTTTAATGCATGTGAAGGTGTCATTTTGTCTTATTCCTGTCACCCTGTGGGAACTGGGACTCAAGAAACCAATGCAAAATGCCGATACTCTGACTACTGCTATTGCTTTGAGTATTAACAGTCTTTCATTGCTGCCCCGGGAGTCCCATGTTTTCTATCAGCATCCATAAAAATGTGGCAAACTAAGTTTTATAGGTCTTCACAGTTCTTGACAGTTTTGGCAATGGGGAGGTGACAAGGTGGCAATGACGGTGACAAAGATAATATTTTCTAGAAGAGGAAGAGTGAGGGCCTTATAGGATAATTAATGGGATTTGGGGAAAGTCCATGTGAATCAGTAACAACCTTTTGACCAAATTGTATGGTTAACCGGGCAATAAATGGTCCTCCACTTTAATTAATGAGAAATTGGGGAGATGGTTTCAGGCGGAGAACTGGGAAGCAGGCTCAAAGACAGCTTCCTGAATGGTGCCCTGGTTGTTGCTAACTCTCTTACAGAAAGGAGATATCTTTCCCAATCTGGTGGTTACCCTAAGGTCTATCCCACTGTAACAACTAGCACTAAAATTCAGCCTGGACAGGCCCCTTCTCAGACAACAGCTACACAACTGCTATGGGTAGAAACCACGTGAATTTTTAAAACTTTGACTTCTTAGTAAAGGAGGTGGGATTTGTGGGGAATGCCATGTTTGTTAAGAAAGAATGGCAATAGCTTGCCTGTCTTATAGATCAACTCCCTCCTTCAGTCTATCATTTCAACCTTAGATGTTGGCTGCTTATAAGAGAGCTTAGGTACTCTCAGGGAAATTTCTTTGAGACAGACAAACTCCCATGGAAAACCATAGATGAGCCATTTACTAGTATTCTGGCTCTTACTGTCCTGGATTGGGTTTACAATGCTAATGAAGGTAACCCATTGGAGAATGAGAAACTGACTCAAGGAAATCTAGATAAATTCTGGCAATCAGTTCCGTTGCCCTAGAAAACTCCCACAGCCATAACTTTGAAAGTGGCCCAAAATTTAGGAGATGTTAGACAGTGGCCCAGCAGATGCCCCAGATTAAATTGGACTCCTTAAAACAATCTGCCACTATGTAAGTGAAGCCTGAGTTAGCCAGAGGATGCTAACCTCACAGCCCCAGCCAGAAAGTAATGTGGCTATGACTGCTGAGTCACTAGGTTCTCAAGGCTAAAATAAATGGCATCACCATGAGGACCTTGCCACTCGATACAAAGCATCAGACATGCTGAAAACATTGGAAATTCATTTGGTTGAGTCATGAGGTGCTGCCATGCCCTTCAAAACTGACAGTAAATGCAAAGCTTTGTTTAATGGCACTGAGCTTCTCTTTCTCTCCATGTCTCCAATACCTCCCCATGCACCCCAACCTCAGCTATTTTAAAGATTAAAAACAGAAGTGGGGCTGATCTAAAGGGGGGAAAAGGCCATACACACTCATCTGAGTATGCTGGAGAATTTGGGGAAGAAGTAGAACTCAAACTTTAATGTCATATTGGATATGGGTGCTCAAGTCACTATCTTACCTAGACCTGTGGAAGGAAAAGGTGCCTGGATTCAGTTAATGGGGTTTGGATAGGGTTCACAGTGAGGCAGAGTAACTAATGTAAGTTTGGGGATAGGACTCTTTGGGCCAATTCAACATACTGTGGTTGCTGCTTCTACGTCTGAATGTATAGCAGTAATTACTGTACTGTATGCTTGTACTTTCCCGTCTCATAAGGGGAGATTCTCTGAATTGGGAAGAGCCACATGTAGAGAAGTAATAGTGGGACACATTCATTGCTCTCGAACCCTCCTCGGAAGTCTAACAGAAATAGTACAGCGTTCCAGGAGGAAAAAGAGAAATTGCCTTGATTAAGGACTTAAAAGGCAGCAGGGATAATGAGAGATAGAATATTTCAACATAGTAGTCCTAGATGCCCAATGAGAAAGACTAACAGGAGTTGGATGCTTACAGTGGATTATTACTAACTGGATTCAGTTTTTGCTTCCATATCCCTGGCTATTCTAGACATTGTGACTATAACTGAATCTGTTACACAGAATGATGGCACTTGGAATGCTGTTTTGGACATTGCCAATGCCTTATTTGCCATACCACTGGCATCGAGGATCAAGATAAGTATGCACTCATGTAACGAGTCTTCAAATATATATTTGTAGTGTTCCCCTGGGGATACCTAAACTTCCCTGTCATTTGCCACCAGTGGGTGGGTCAGGACTTAGCACAAGTGCCTCTATCCTCTGATGTCCATACCTTTCACTATACAGACGTTGTCCTGTTGGTGAAGTCAGAAGCCTAAGCCTCAATAGACCCAACTGTGGTGTTATCACACTTCTCCCAGTACGGAGGCTGATAAACCCCAATAAAATTCAGGAGTTTGCCAAGTTAAGTTTCTTGGGACAATGTGGGCATGTTCTCAAGGCTTAATTCATTTGACTGTCAAAAAAAAAATCCTGCTGTCTCCTAGGCCTCACACATCAAAGAGAAAACCTTGTTGAACTTTTTGGGCATTATGGACAGTGTGCGCCCTGCTTAGGCATTCTACTTGGTCCTTCATATCAGCTAATCCACAAATCATAATCCTTTGAAAGAAGCCCAAACCAACAGGCTGAGTTGGAATCTGTCCAGCAAGCTGTGGCATGCTCTTTTCCTTTGGGTCCCTACAACCCTAATGATCCCTTTGAGCTACAAGTCTCTGTGACTGATAATTTTTCCAATCAGACCTGGAGGCACCCCTTGGAGTTTTGGACTTATTTTTTCCCTGATATAGCTACCAGATACACCCCTTGTGAAAAGCGGCTATTAGCTTTCTATTGAGCTCTTGTCAAAATTGAACACTTGATCCAAGTAGGCCTTGTGACTCTCCAGTCTGATACTTCCATTTTGGGGTAGATCAACTTAGACTTAATAACTAATAAGGTGGGAAAGACCCAATAAGCCTCTCTTTTCAAATAGAAAAGGTATATTCAAGTATGCAGCCAGCCTGGCCCCAGCAGCATCTTGGCTTTACATAAAAGAGAGGCAACTGTCTCCATGGGGGAAAAACTAGCCCTACTCTGCCATCTAAAGCAAAGCCACTGGTTCAATGGAACCCTCAATTCAGGGTTTACCTTAAATGTCTGGGACTGGTTCACCGATGCTTAGGCTAATCTGGAACCAATGGTGTCCACTGGGCTGTGGCTATTCAACCTTAGCTCCAGCTATACAGAACTGAAAAATGGACACGGTCACTCCACTCAGAAGACAGAACTCAAGGTCATTCTCATACTTCCGACCAATACTTTTCTTGATGAACCTTGTTAGATATTTATTATTGTTAATGGCCTAGATGTTCAGTTACCACTTGAAAAACTAGAGACTGACAGATTAAAAACTTCCCTCTTTGGAGCTGAAAACTGTAGAAACAAGTCGTGGCTACTAACCAAACTGTCAGAGTCATGCATGCAGATACCATGTGAGGCCCCATTCTCTGATGAGACTGACTAGAAGCAAGCTGCTGCTCAGGTCTGTACTGATCAAATTGCCACCAATGCTGCCTGGATCTGTCACCGTATTGCACATGTCAACATATCCACCATCATAGACTGGGCACAAAGAAAAGGACTCTATGTTTCTGATGCAGAGGCCACCACTGCATGCCAGATTTGTGACCCCTGCCAAATGTCGACTTCGTTGTCTCATGGTGGGGGAGAACACACAGCATAAGTCTCTGCCAACTTCAGGGAGATCAGCTACATGGAACCATTAGCTCAACCTCAAGGTTACCAGTGACACCTACTGACACTTTTTCACATTATGGTATTGCTGTTCTAGTCCAATCAACTGACTCCAGCCACACCACCGGGGCCCTTGGAAAGAATCTCAGGTTCTGTTTCAAGATGGCAACGTAGGAAGACCTGAACTCATCTCTTCCCACAGACACATCAAATCTAGAGCTATATATGGAACATTTTCCTCTGAAAACAAACTAAAAACTGGTGGAGTCACCCCTTCACATCAGGTAAATGAGAGGGAAACCACATCGAAGCGAGTAGGAAAAGCACACAATCTCCACCATAAACCCCACTGCTGGCATGGGGACCCAAAATTGGGAGGGAACTCAAAACCTGGAGCTTCTCCCTAAGGAGCGAAGAATTTGTACTCCACATGGGGCAACCCAATTTTTAAGACCAGCACATGATAGACAGGCCCCCAAAACATCTGGCTTTGAAGACCAATGGGGCTCATGCCCATGAGACCCACTAGGCTGTGGTGAGCTGAGGAATGGCTCTTAAAGGGCTTATGCGCAGACTCACCTGCCCCAGGGCTCAGCACAGAAAAAGTCCTTTGAAAGTGCCCAGACTTTGTGTGAAAGAGACTCATTTCTTAATTTTAAAGCATTAGTCTGAGGGGCAGGAGCCTACTGGGATACTCTCTGGGGATGGAGGCTTGTAGGTGCCATCTTCCTGCTCTCCCTCTGCCTTGCTAAAACCAGCGGGCACCATCTTTATTTTTTCTCTTTCCTTTCCATTTTTAACTTTTTTTCATTTTTTTTCTTTTTCTCCTTTTTTTTTCTACAGCTGGTCTTAGTCAAAAGGCCAAGAAGTGATTCTTCTTTTTTTCTTTCTTTTTCTTTTTTTGGCAGATGCCATCTTTGCACTCCCCTTCTGCCTTGCTCCACCTAGTGGGCGTCATCTTCTCACTCTCCCTCTGCCATGCTTCAGAGTGCCATTATCTCCCAGAGGGGAGCTTCTACACATTTCTGTTGCCCCAGTTTTCATGTCTGGTTACTCAGTTTTTGCAGCTGCCACCCAGGGGACTCCCCTTGATTGCCCGGCTCTGGAGGCCAGAGAGACTTGTATTCCTGGGTCCCATGGGACTGTAACAATCAGAGATTCATTTCTTGGCAGACTTCCACTCCTAGGGCACTGCACAGATAGAAGACTGAAACACATCCCCAGTCTTTCTGAGAAAGAGGCTTATTGCTTATCCAGGAGCTTTGGCCTAGGAAGCAGGCTTCTGGTTTGGCAAATGTATAGGAGCCTACAGAGCTGCTCTCAGGGAACAAAGGCTGGTGGATGCAGTCTTTGTGCTTTCCCTCTGCCTCACTCCAGCTCACCAGTATCTTCCAGAAAGGAGCTTATACTCTTCTCTGGTGCCCTGATTTTTGTGGCTGTTGCCAGGGGACACCTCTACATCACCTGGCTCTGTTGGCCAGTGGGGCTTACACTCTTGGGTCCCACAGAAGTGTAACCAAAGAAGAAAGAGTTCTTAAACAGTTACCACCCTCAGGGCACAGCAAGAGGCAACAGACCCATGAGCTCAATCTTTCTTTGAAAAGACTATTAGGTTATTACCATAGCTGCAGCCTGAGGGGCAAGCTTCTAATTAAACACACATCTAAGGGCTGACTGTAAACCTTTCCTGAGACCTCGGAGGGCAGGCACTATATTCACGCTCTCCCTCTGCCATGCTCCAGAGTGTCAACATCTCTTGGAGGGGAGCTCTTATAGGTGTCTGGTACCCCAGTTTTTACATCTGTTGCAGCTTCCACCCAGGTGATACCCCTTGATCACTTGGCTCTGGTGGCCAGGGGGGCTTGCATTCCTGGGTCCCAAGGACTGTAACAATCAGAGAGACAGCTCTTATCCGGATACCACCCCCAGGACACTGCAAAAACAACAGACTGAAACACACCCCAACTCTCTCTATGGAAGAGGCACACTTGCTAGTCCTGGAGCTTTGGCCTGAGGGGCAGGCTTCAGGTTTGGCACACATCTAGAGGCTACGGAGGTGTTCTCAGGGAATTTAGACTGGGGCAGGGGGTGGGCATCTTTGCCTTATTCCTCTGCCTCAGTTCAGCTAACCAGTGTCTCCCAGGAAAGAGCTTATACACTTATCTTCAATTTTTGTGACTGCTGCCCAGGGGACACCACCAGATCATCTGGCTCTGGGGGCCAAGGGACTTATGCTTGTGGTCCCACAGAACAGTATATATGGTATTTGCATCTTTAAGAGCTGCTGCCCAAGGATCAGGATTCCAATCAGCCTGAATCTAGGTGCTGAGATCTTGAAACAACAAGATAAAACTTCAGAAAACAGAGATAAGTTATTTACCTGATAAAGAGTTCAAAGTAACAGTCATACAGATGCTTACTGAACTTGGGAGAAGAATGAGAGAACACAGTAAGAACTTCCACAAAGAGATAGAAAATATAAGAAAGTTCCAAACAGAAGTCACAGAGCTGAAGAATACAATAATTGAACTAAAAAATACATTTAGTCTACAACAGACTAAAGCAGAAGAAAAGATCAGTGAACTCAAAGACAGGGCAGAGGAACTGATCCAATCAGAGCAGCAAAGAGAAAAAGAATGAAAAAACATGAAGACAGCTTAAGGGACTTACAGGACAACATCAAGCTAACTAACATTTGCATTACAGGGTTCCCAGAAAGAGGAGAGAGAGAAAAGGGCAGAAAACTTATTTGAAGAAATAATGGCTGAAAATTTCTCTGACTTGGGGAAAAAAACAGACATCCAGATCCAAGAAGCCCAGAGAGTTCTAAATAAGATGAACCAAAGAGAACCACACCAAGACACATTATAATTAAAATGTCAAGAACTGAAGACAAGGAGAGAATCTTAAAAGCAGCAAGAGAAAGCTTGTTATGTACAGGGAAACCCCCTAAGATTATCAGCAGATTTTTCAACAGAAACTTTTCAGGCCAGAGGGAGTAGCATGATATATTCAAAGTGCTAAAAGAAAAAAAACTTTCAACCAAGAATACTCTACTCAGCAAAGTTATCATTCAGAATTGAAGGAGAGATAGTTTTCTAGACAAGCAAAAGCTAAAGGATTTCATCACCACTAAACTGGCCTTATAGGAAATGTTAAAGGGACTTCTTTTTAAGCTGAAAAGAAATAGTGCTAATTAGTAACAAGAAAACATATGACAGTATAAGTCTCACTGGTGAAGGTAAATATATAGTAAAGGTAGTGGATTAATCACGTTAAAGCTAGTATGAAAGTTAAAAGACAAAAGTAGTAAAACTAATTATAACTATAATACTTAGTTAAGGGATACACAAAATTAAAAAGATTTAAAATGTGACATAAAAAACATAAAATGTGGGAGGGGTAAAGTAAAAATGTAGAGCTTTAGAATGTGTTCAAATTTATGTTGTTATCAATTTAAAATAGACTGTTATAAGTTGTTGTATGTAAGCCTCATGGTAAACCTGTAGTAGATACACAAAAGATAATGAGAAAGGAATCGAAGCAAACCATTAAAGAAAGTCATCAAACCACAAAGGAAGAAAGCAAGAGAAGAAGAAAGGAGCAGAGGAACTACAAAACATCCAGAAGACAATCAACACAATAGCAATAAGTACATACCTATCAATAATTACTTTAAATGTAAATGGACTAAATTCTCCAATCAAAAGACAGAGAGCAGCTGAATGGATAAAAAAACAAGACCTGTCTATATGCTGCCAACAAGAGACTCACTTCAGATGTATGAACATAGCAGACTGAAAGTGAAGGGATGGAAAAAGGTATTCCATGCAAATGGAAACCAAAAGAAAGCTGGGGTAGCTATCAGACAAAATAGACTTTAAAACAAAGGCTGTAATAAGAGACAAAGAAGGGCATTACATAATGATAAAGGGATCAATCCAACAAGAAGATATAACATTTGTAAATATTATACACCCAACATAGAAGCACCTAAATATATAAAGCAAATATTAACAGACCTAAAGGGAGAAATAGACAGCAATATAATTATAGTAGGGGACTTTAATACTCTACTTACATCAATGGATAGATCATCCAGACAGAAAATCAATAAGGAAACATTGGCTTTAAATGACAAGTTAGACCAGAGGGACTTAACACATATACACAGAACATTCATTATACAGAATACTCATTCTCATCAAGTGCACACAGAATATTCTCCAGGATAGATCATATGTTAGGCCACAGAACAAGTCTCAATAAATTTAAGAAGACCGAAATAACATCAAGTATATTTTCCTACCACAATGGTATGAAACTAGAAAAGAATCTCAGCATTCTAGTTCATTTGCAGTTTGACAATGGGTTACCTTTTTTTTTTTTTTGCAAAAAAACACTCAATAATAGATCACAAATGGACTAGATCTACACCAGTAAATCATGTAAGCCTCAGAACACCACGGAGATCTCCCCAAAATAAGGCTACATTTGGTTACTCAGGAGAGTTTACTGGAGAGATAAATTACTAATTGATGTGGCTCCTGTGGACAGTTTTCCCTACAATGAGAGCCTTTCAATTAGAAAAGTAGGTACAATATTTGTCCCTGACTTTAGCTGAAATGATCAATGATATCACCTTGGTCCTGGAAGGCATTTTAGGTAAACCTCAGCTTACTGGCCAGAGTTGTTATAGAAGATAGAATTGTCCTGGAATTTCTCCTTATGAGCAAGATGGAGTCTGTGCAATTGTTAATACATCCTGTTGTACTTGTATTAACACTCCAGATCAAGTCAAAAGATCAATATAGAAACTTAAGGAGAAAGGCATCTAGCTTTCTAAGGTAAACTTTGGTGGTTATAAGATGTAATTAACTGGTTGGATCTGAAATCCTGAGGGGCATGGTTGAGGTCAAAATTGCAGGTTGCCCTTATTCTGCTGCTTGGAGTCCTGTTAGTAACAACCTTAATTAAATATCATATGAGTCAAATGGAACAGGTTTGGTCCAAGCCTCTGCTGGATTAATCAGAGAGGCTGATCGAATGGTGTACTTAAGGGAAAATTTGCCAGAAGCCAAGATGGTGTAGAAATGAAGAGTGAATATTGTTGGGCAACAATTACCCATGAGGGTCGAGTTTCTGTATGTCTTGCAAGCAAGACATTGACTGCCCTTTTTTCCATATTATCTTTTAAAGGATATTTGTATAGCAAACAGCCTTGGAAGGTAGAGATAGTTTCTCCCTCAGGAGGAAAGAGCAGGCATGCTTACTGTCTAGTACAATAAAGATTTTGTCTCTTACTGAAGCAAACGGCAAGCATACTTACTGTCCATTAGAAAATATTCAGGTTCTCTAAGCTGAAGTTTCCTCTCCTGAAATGTAACCTGTAAAGCTATAATCCTGTAATCCATGTTGGTATCATCTGGCTCTCTTCATGCTGTCCTTTGGAAATTGGAGCTCTGGGAACCAGCACAAAGATGTTGATATTCTGGTTACTGCCATAGCTATGAGTAATAAACTGTCTTTCTTCACTGACCCAGGAGTCTCATGTCTTCTATAAGCATCCATCAAACTGTCACCTGCTGACTTGTTAGCTTGCAAGTAGGGTGAAATCTCAGATGCTTCACAGTTCTTGATACACCCATGTAGTAGGCAGGTCTGATATTAATGTTCCCATTTTACAGATAAGATAACTGAGGCTCAAAGAGACTCAGTAAGTTATTTTGATGAACAACAATTAATTGTTTTCCAGATGGATTGTACCAATTTAATTTCCACCAGAATGCAATGTATGGAAGTGTCCATCCCTTGCATTCACACCAATATTCGACGTTATGTTTTAAAAAAAATCTCTTCCACCTAATGGATAAAAATTGGTAACTCATAATTGTTAAATGTGAATTTTTTTTATTACTACCAAAAGTGAATACCTTTTCACCATGTGATTCATGTGGCCAAGAGTTTTCTTCCACTGGTCTTTCTTCCTGGTTGAAAAATCCAACCAAGAGATTGAGTCCCTTGGTGAGGGGGTCTGACAAGGTAAACTCTGTTTAACACAATTATAAAGGACTTTTGTCATCTGGTAGTAAAAGTGTCTCCTTAGGCACAAAAACAAACAGACAAAACCAAAAAACTTTGGCTATCTGCCCCTGGAAATGAGGCTAAGGTTTGGTAATGATTAGAGTTAAACTTGAAACGATGGGTAAGGGTAACTATATTATGTACCTTGGCACTGTGTCAGACACTCGTTTAACAATTTAAAAAGACGTCAGGTACACAGAATTGAACAGATACATATTATCTGATTGAAACCTCATAATAACCTTCTAGGGTGGTATTACTGTATTTTAAGGACAAGGAAGTTGAGGCTTAGAAATGTTCACTAAATTGCCTAAAACCACATGGCTATTAAGTGGAATCTAAGCACAGATCAATCAATGTGATACATCGCATTGACAAAATGATGGATAAAAATCATATAATCATCTCAATAGATGCAGAAAAAGTATTTGACAAAATTTAACATCCATTTATGATAAAATCTCTCAACAAAGTGGGTAGAGGGAACGTACCTCAACATAATGAAGGCCATATATGACAAGCTTGCAACTAACATCAAACTCAATGATGAAAAGCTGAAAGCTTTTCCTCTAAGATCAGGAGTAAGACAAGGATGCCCACTCTCATCACTTTTATTCAACATAGTATTGGAAGTACTAGCCAGAGCAATTAGGCTAGAAAAGGAAATAAAAGGCATCCAAATTGTAAAGGAAGTAAAACTGTCTCTATTTGCAGATGAAAGGATATTATATATTGAAAACCCTAAAGACTCCACCAAAAAACTGTTAGAACTAATAAATGAATTCAGCAAAGTTGCAGGATACAAAATCAATATATAAAAATCTGTTGCACTTCTATACAATAATAATGAACTATCAGAAAGAGAAATTAAGAAAAAATCCCATCTACAATTACATCAAAAAGAATAAAATACGTATGAATAAATTTAACCAAAGAGGTGAAAGATCTCTACACTGAAAACTACAAGACATTTATGAAATAAGTTAAAGAAGACACAAATAAATGGAAAGACATTCCATGCTCATAGATTGAAAGAATTAATATGGTTAAAATGTCCATACTACCCAAAGCAATCTACATATTCAACGCAACCCCTATAAAAATTCCAATGGCATTTTCACAGAGATAGAAAAAACAATCCTAAAATTTGTATGGAACCACAAAAGACACTGAAAAGCCAAAGCAATCTTGAGAAAAAAGAACAAAGCTGGAAGCATCACGCTGCTTGACTTCAAGCTATATTACAAAGCTATGGTAATCAAAACACTATGGTATTGGCATAGAAACAGACACAGAAATCAATGGAACAGAATATAGAACCCAGAAATAAACCCACAAATATATGGTCAATTAATTTACGACAAAAGAGCCAAGAATATACAATGGGGGAAAGGAGAGTCTTTTCAATAAATGGTGCTGGGAAAACTGGAGAGCCACATGCAAAAGAAAGAAACTGGACCATTGTCTTACACCATACACAAAAATTAATTCAAAATGGATTAAAGACTTGAATGTAAGACCTGAAACCATTAAACTCTTAGAAGAAAACTTAGGCAGTAAGTTGCTTGACATCAGTCTTGGTGATGATTTTTTGGATTTGACACCAAAAGCAAGGATAACAAAAGCCAAAATGAGCAAGCAGGACTACATCAAACTAAAAAACTTCTATGCAGCAAAGGAAATCATCAGCAAAATGAAATGGGAGAAAATATTTGCAAATCATATATCTGAGAAGGGGTTAATATTCAAAATATATAAAGAACTCATACAATTCAATAGCAAAAAAACAATGTGGTTAAAAAATAGGCAGAAGATCTCAATAGACGTTTTTCCAAAGAAGAGATACAGATGGCCAACATGTATATGAAAAGTGCTCAACATCACTAATCAGGGCAATGCAAACAAAACCACAATGAGATATCACCTCATACCTGTTAAAATGGCTGTTATCAAAAAGACAAGAAATAACGAATGTTGGTAAGGATGTGGAGAAAAGAGAACCATTGTGTACTGTTGGTGGGAATATAAATTGGTGCAGCCACCATGGAAAATGGCATGGAGGTACCTCAAAAAATTAAAAATAGAACTATCATAGGATCTAGCAATTCCACTTCTGGGTATTTATCCAAAGAAAATGAGAACACTAACTTGAAAAGTTAGATGCACCCCCATGTTCATTGCAGCATTATTTACAATAGCCAACACATGGAAATGACCTAAGCGTCCACTGATGATTGAATGAATAAAGAAGATGTGGTATACACACACACATATATATACACACACACACATATATATACACACATATATATGTATACACACACACAATGGAATATTACTCAGCCATAAAAAATGAAATCTTGCCATTTGTGACAACATAGATGGATTTTGAGGATATTATGCTAAGTGAAATAAGTCAGAAAGAATAACAAATACTGTATGATCTCACTTATATGTGGAATCAAAAAAAAAAAAACCAAGCACATAGATACAGAGAACAGATTGGTGGTTGCCAGAGATGGGGTGTAGGGGGTGGGCAAAATCAGTGAAGGGAGTCAAAAGTTACAAATTTCCAGTTATAAAATACATAAGTCATGGGGATGTAATGTACAGCATGGCTACTATAGTTAATAATACTGTATTGCATATATGAAAGTTGCTAAGAGAGTAATCTTAAAAGTTCTCATCACAAGAAAAAAATTCTGTAAGTACGTATGGTGATGAATGTTAACTAGACTTATTGTGGTGATCGTTTTGCAATACAGACAAATATCGAATCGTGTTGTACACCTGAAACTAATATAATGTTGTATGTCAATTATACTTCAATAATATACATATATTTTAAATTAAAAAAATATATAAAGAATTAGAGAGGGCATATCCCATCCAAAGAGAGCAATCTCTACTCAGCTCCAGCAGCCTGTGGAGAATATGAGCCCAACGTTGCCAGATGATCTGAGTTTTTTCAAGAGAAGCTAGAAATGCACATTTTTTAATAGTCAAACCACCCAATTTTTAAATTTTCACGATGATTTAACTAGAGACATTGCAGGCCAAACAAAACATTTCTGCTGGCAGGATATGGCCTGGTTTTACATGCTTTGAAGTCAGACCGACCTGGGTACAAATCCCAGCTTTACTATTTACCAGTTGCATGCCATTAGGGAAGTTCTCTGAGCCTGTATTTTCTCATCTGTAAAATGGGAATGATAATAGTACCTACCTCATAGGGTTGTTATGAGCATTAGATGAGATAATGGAAGTAACATGCTTGGCACGATAGACATAAGGAGCTCTCAATAAGTTTTTCTGTAGCATTTCCTCTCACACAGCACAAGTCAGCCCATTTGCCCAACCCTGGCCTTCCTGTCCACAAGCTGGTTAATTTTCTTCAAGCACATACCTGTGCAGTGGTTACAAAAAGGGCCTTGTTGGCTGCTAAGCACCCTCACCCACTCTCTTCTTTAGTGAGGGTTTAGCCTTGGCAGAAAAGCTGCACAGGGCTTGCTTTTCTGCCCCCTGCCAAACGTTTTACTGGCAACTGTGGTAGGTTGAAATCACTGTCATTTTTTTCAAGCATCATCCAAGGCTGTCC